>PVJD01011031.1:0-49149 GCA_004026545.1 Mormoops blainvillei | reverse complement strand
CCTCATATAGTTAATACTGTACTGCATATTTGAAAGTGGCTAAGAGAGTAGATCTTAAAACTTCTCATGACAAGAAAAAAATGTCATAACTATGTATGTTGACAGACGTTAACTACACTTACAGTGGCCCTCATGCTGTATTCCTAAAACTAGGATAACGTGTCAGTTATACCGCAAAAAAGAAAAGCATGTAATGTATCAAAAATAAATAAACAGAAGTGCAGAGAAGAGAGGACTCGTCCATGGCCACGTGTAGCTAAGAAGAGAAGGTTCTAGTTGGCAGGTCTGCTCCCAGCGCCCCTGGAAGTAGCCCCATCCCGGCTTAGAGAGCTTCCGCCACTCTGGGGACAGAGCCCCTCCTGGCTGAGCTCAACTTGGGTGGGGGCTGCACGGCATTTGGGCCCAGAGAGTGTCACGTGCTGGGTTTCTTTCTCTCTCCTCATCCCCTTCACCTTTTGTGCCTCAAAAGAAGGGGTCTCAGTAGTGGTTTGGGAAGCCAGTTTCCTCAGCTTCCTAGGTGAGCTACTAGGACGAGGAACTTATTGGGTGGGCCAAAAAGTTCGTTAAGTTTTTTCCATAAAATAAAAGACACATTTTTCATTTTCACCAATAACTTTATTGATTTGGATATTTTGAGCATGTCAGCTGTCTCCCGCTACTGGTTTCTAGTGGGTGGAGGCCGGAGGTGCTGCTAAACATCTTCCAACACATAAGACGGCCCCGCAGCAAGGAATCACTTAGCCAAAATGTCAATAGAACCAAGAAACTTCGCAAACCACTTTTGACACGTTCGATCAGTCACAGTGCCTTCTCCAAACGCAGCACAAATCTTTTTTTTTTAGAATCTTAGTTGCATTTCTACTTTTCTTGAAATAACAAAGCATAATATGCCAAAAATGTTGCATATTTTTTCCATCTTCCGTATTAAAATGGCTGCATAAAAATTCACCAATGTTGATGTTTTAATGCACACTGACATGACAGCCGTCACAATATAATCTAACAAAATGGTCTCGAATGAAGTTAAAGGCAACTAAGCACTGCTAGAACTATTGTACGGAATAAACTAAACCAACTTTTTGGCCAACCCAGCACAACATGGAAAGGTCCGGGCTCAGCACCTGGATCTTCTTAAGGTCTCAATAAAGGGCAGCATTTCCTATACCCATCTTCGTGTATCTCCCCCACCGCTGTGCTCCGGCTGTCCCCCGAAGACCTAGGACAGCATACTTGGTGTTCCCACAGGACCGGAATAACTACTTGTGTCAGGCAATGCCCTAAACTCTAGCCGTTGCACTGATGAGAAAACTGAGGCTCAGAGAAGTGGAGTAACTTGCCCGAAGTCGTACAACTAATAAGTGACAGATGTCGGTGAGTCTGCCTCAAAGCCAGACAGTTGAGTCCAGGCTCCTAAAACTTTGTACCTGGCACCATAAGCAAGCCCTATGGAAATGTCAGCGTGAGGTCGAAAGCGGGTGCTGGGGCCAAGAACCAGGGAAGGGCAGTGTTTTCATAAAAAACAAAAAACAGGGAAGGTTGGAGTTGGTGTTAAAACATAAGATCATGGAAAGTTTCTTGGAAATTAAGCACATGCTGTTGAACAGTTACTCAAATGGATTTGCCCCCAGGAGCTGCCGGGTGACCAAGCTGCAACTTGCGTAACTGAAAGCTCCTACAGGCTCTTCAGGAGCTCTAACCCTGTCCCGCCCGGCGCTGCCCTCTGCGGGAGGACGGCTTCCCGTCCCGCACTCTAACCCTGCCTTGGTGCAGACTCCCCCGAGCTGTCTGAAGAGTGGTTCACTAACACGGAGAATCTTTCTGTAGCGTGAACAGTTGCTCCATTTAAAACTGGTTGCAAAGTTTTACATTTTTCCTAGAATGAGACATAGGAGGACGTTATTGCCAACTAAACGTTATCCCGGAAACATAGTTTCATCGTTAACTACAATGAGAGTCCCTGCGTGGGGGTTCTCTCCCAAATAACAGCTAAAGCTCTCCAAGCCAGCTCTTGCTGCCACAAGCGCGAGCCAGGAGAGAAGCTCAGGGTGTCTGCAGGTCACGCTTCCAGTTCCCTTATCTGTGATGTCAACAGGGCGCATTGTCTAAGGGAAAGCAAACGCACCTTCACTGAACCCATACTATACGCTTCCAGCACTGTCTTTGGGGCTTATACTTCTTCCATTTATAACCCCATGAAGCCGACAGAGGTAGACCTATTCGCCCTTTATGGATAGGGGAAGCTGAGGCTCAGAGACCAGGAGCTTGTACAAGGCGGTTGAGGAAGGAACACAGATCTGTAAGCCCGGGGTCTCTCCCCCACACCACGCTGCCTCCCTCTGGGGACATAAAAACACCCCACGTCGCCAAGGGTGGTTTCTGCCTTAACGTATTCATCCTAAAGCCAGGAACTGCCACACACATGCACTCTCACCTAACGTCCCAATACTTGCAGGTCCCCATGCGCAGGCATCTCTCTGGCATGCTTGTCCCAAAGTAGCAGCTGGTAGGTAGGCAGGGCAGCCTCTCGCTAGCCATTCTGCAAACAACTTTCCTCCTGAGCACCAGGCGAGACCCGCCCCTCTCAGGCTCCCATGTCCACTGCGGCCATGCCCTGGAGTGAGAGCTGACCTGACCTGCGGGGGCTCCCAGGCCTGACTCATCGGCCCTTCCACATACAGTTCTCATTCCCTCACGCAATCCACCAGCCGGATGGAGGGAGAGCTAGTGAGGACCTAAGATGAGAGCTGCTCATCCCTGGCTGCACACTGAAAACACCTGGGAGCTCTCACTGCAACCCCCCTCCGCACCCCCACCGCCCAGTGCCCAGGGCCACCTCCTAGGCCAGCCATCTCAGGGTCTCTGGAAGGCGAGTCTGGCCATCAGGGGTCCTCAGAGCTTTCCAGATGATTTCAGCGCACAGCCACAGTTCAGACCCTTTGCCTCGAGCAGCAGCGGCTCTCAGCAGGTGTCGCCTGTCCAGCAACAGCAGCAACAGCATCACCTGGGAACTTGTAAGAAAATGCACACTCTCCGGCCCCTCCATCACCTGCTGCATCTGAACTCTGGGGAATCCTGTTCTCAGCTCTCCGCCTGCTTCTGATACACAAGGAAGTTTGAGAGCCACTGTCCTAGAGGACGGTAAATGCAAGACAGAAGGCGCCTGGCCCAGAGCTGCTGTATCAGGAATGCCCGCATTGAAGTGTGAGTGAGAGAAAAACTTTTATTGTGTTCGGTAGGTAGGAGTTCGTGCGGCTTAAGAGAACCTATGGAAGATTGGCAGGTGGGACTAAGCACCAGTGTGTGAGGGCTGGCCCCTGCTAGTTATTTGAATTGTGGAATTTTTAGGAATTTTGCAAGCCTTCCCACCAGTAGCTTGAAATTGGCTGAAGCTGGAATATTTACACCAAGGAAATTGTCAAATACTGCAAACCAGGGTTTGTTTTCCCAGAGAGCCCGTTGTTAAACATTAACCCGCCGGCCATTAGGACTCACTGTCAGAGAGTGGGAAGGTAGCGTGGCCCAACCGCCTTGGACTGAAACGAACCATCCAAGGAAATGCCAACACTGGTTGAGCCTCCCTGGGCCCAGCCAGCGCTCAGGCTTCTCCCTGTCTTTGCCAAGTCCTTGTATTTAGCGCTTCTGGAAGCTGAGAGGGGGATGACTGTACAAAGGGGCGGGGAGGTGGGGAGGGTGAAGGGTCAGAACTACCTTACAGGTCAGGAGTGATTGCCAGGTCTATCTTACAGGTCAGGAGTGATTGAGGGTTTCTCAACCTTGGCACTGTTGCCATTTTGGATAATTCTTTGTCGTAGGGGGCTCTCCTGTGCATTGCGCATTATGGCATGTTTGGCAGTACCCCCACTGGATGCTATTAAGTCACCCCCTCTTTTCACAGGCATTGCCAAATGCCCCCGGGGGCCAAATCACCACCAGGTGAAATCTGATGAAGAACTACCCGGAAGAAGAGAGACGCAGCGTCGGCAAGGGCTGGGCCTCAGCCCACCGTCTCAGCCCCGCCATTCAAGGAGGATGCTCTTAGACTCCATCACAGTCACATGCTCGTCTCCCTCAGCTGTTCACAGCAAGCTCTTTTCTTTTGTTTCGCATCTCCCTGGTCACTCCATTTCCGTCTCAACCATACCGGTATGCCCACCTGTAGCTCTTGTTTGCGAGGGTCCACTGGGCCTCTCAAAGTGTTTCAGGTGTGTTAGCTTCCCGTCTCACCACCAGTGGCCTCGCCCCTCCCTCCGGGCGCTATGGTAGAGTGATTGACAAGATTGGTCTTAGCGGCGGATGGTCTGGCTGGAGCCTGGCTCTACCGGGCTTTAGCTGTGTGACTTTGGGCGAGTTTCTTAACCTCTCCGAGGCTCCGTTTCCTTGTTGATCAAATGGGGAAACTACTGTTCCCTACTTCTCAGAGCTGTTGTGTGAATAAAACGGGGTAATGCTCAACGAGCCTTGGCTCGTGTTTTTCATTGGCTACATTTCACAGAGCGCACACCTGTGGTGGCTGTGCAACGCGCCGGGGGCGCCCAGCGAGCAGGTTTACGGTGCTGTGAAGGAAGCGTCAGAACAGGAAAACCCCGGGGCTCTAGAAGCCTGCGGGAGGGACCTAACAAAACCTTGGCAGTTAGAAGGAGGCTTCTGGAGAAAACAAAAGTGGGCGCTGCGCAGAGCCCGCTGGCCGTCTGCAGACATACATTCACACCCACTCCCAGTCCCTACCCTTCCCATCTCCACTAGGGCGGGGGCATCCAGAGTTTTCTGGGCCTTCTTGATGTAACATCACATATGTTCCCTATTTTCTTTTCCCTTTTATTCACCATATCCAATTCCCGTTCCTGGGCTCTGCGATTTTATTTTATTGATTTTATTTATTTATTTTTGAAGAGAGGGAGAGAGGGAAGAGAAACATCAATGTGTGGTTGCCTCTCATGCGCCCCCTACTGGGGATCTGGTCCGCAACCCAGGCATGTGCCCTGACTAGGAATCGAGCCCGCAACCCTTTGGTTTGCAGACCTGCGCTCAATCCACTGAGCCACACCAGCGAGGGCGGCACTACTTTTTTTGCTTGTTTGTTTTTGGTACCATTTTAATATGTAGCTTTTAGTTCCATGTTCTTGCAACATGGGTACTACGTTTTTTGGTGTGTGCTATTTAAAACTTCTATTCTGAAAAACCTCTAAGGTACACCAAAGTAGAGATAATATAACAAAGCTCCACGTGGAAATCATAAGTTTAAACAACTACCAACATTTTGCCTATTTTGGTCCACCTGTTCTCTCTCCTCCATGCTCACGTTTTTCTTTCAAGGGTATTTTAAGACAAATTCGAGACATCACAGCAGTTCGCCCAGAAATACTCCCAACAGAATCCCCAACAGAAAATGACCTTTTAAAAAACTTATAACCACCAAGTAGATTTTTTTTCAAACAAAACACATTGTTTTTAAGGTCCGCCCACGCTGCCCTGGGTGCTTCTAACCCATCCCTTCTAACCGCTGCACAGAGAGCCCTGTCGATGCACCCACCACATTGTCCCTCTTCTTCATTTCAATGATGGACACTAGGGTTGTGACAACTCCCCCCCACCACAAATAAAGCTTCAGGGGACATCTTCACACATGTGTCTCATGGCCTTTGTGAGAACTTCCCTGGGATCAGAACTGCTGGCCACATGGTATATGCATTTACCTAATTTGACCAAAAAGATCAGACGGACCTCCAGAATGGCTGCACTAGCCCAACCCCCACCAGCAGCCTGTGTGGTTCCCAAGTCCCTACATCCTGCCAACAGCTGGCATCACTTAGCTTCCTAACTGTTCACCTAATGCGTGTGAAGTCTCATTTAAATCCATATCTCTTTGGTAATTAACAATGATTTTGAGTACTTTGTCATGTTTCTCAGCTTTTAGGGTGAACTGTTCTAAAAACTGCATAGTCACATCTTTTGCCCATTTTTCTATTCAGGTCGCTGTCTTTTTCCTGATTTGTAAAAATTTATGTGTTCTAGATATTAGTCCCTTGTCAGTTTTAGACACTGCAGGCACCTTCTCCCCTTCTGTGCTTTGGCCTTCTCCCCTACATCCGATCACACATCCCCCCACTCCCCTCCCTCTCTAGCTCCGGGGGTACATCCTGCTCACTCTCATCTATTCTTGGGAGTTGTACACTCCTCGCCAGTGATGGGTTTAGGACTAGAATTGTGACCAAATCTACACTGGAACAGAGAAGCCAGCCAGAGGGCTCCCAGGAACGATCTCACTCTTCAGAGACACAAGAAGAGCCAGTCTCTGCTCGCCGTGGATGTTCTTTGGGTGTGACAAGGAGCTGCTGCAGCCATCCTGCCACCAGCCTGAGGAGAAAGCCCACCAGGAAGGCTCAGCATACTTGGTGGCAGGATGTGACCCTGGGGCCTGCCCCACCTCTGACTTCGAGTGAGATAATAAATGTCCTTGTCTAGACTAGATTGGGCCAAGGGTTTCTGACGCTTCTAGGGGGAAGGAAGGCTGTGGACAGGTATAATCCCTAAGCCACTGACATTTTCTTTTTCTTTTACTACGATCACCAGTAAGAATTAATTTCATACACGTAGTTGAAACAGCACGGACCTTTGTTATGTCTGATGTACTTGGATCGTCTGTTCTATTCCATTTCTTTATTTTTTTAATGCTAGGTGTGATCCACTAAATTGATTACACAAGCTACTAATAGGTCATGACCCACCGTTTAAAAAACACTGCTCTAGGTCTCCGACCTCTACACTGAGGCCTAAAAGAAAAAAAAAAAATAAGTTGTAGTCCAGTAAGCTAGGGGGCAGGGGGAGTTTTTTCTACACAGCTCTGGGGTCGGGGGGAAGAGACCAATCAGCTCTCTCCCTCCCCCAAGGGTGACCCTTGACAGGCCTTGGTCCACTGGCTGTGACACTGCCCACAGCTCTCCTTCCCCACAGGGCCTTCCTGCAGCCTCATTCAGTGAACAGATGAAGCCAGAGCTCTTATCTCACCTCTGCCTGGCTCTCAGGACGCCGTGGGCCCTGAAGCCTGCTAATTAGAGATGGCTGGGAGGATTACCAGGGCCCTGGTCTGGCAGCTGTGCCCAGCTCTCAATTCAATACCCAGTGCTCCCCCAGGGAACGGGCTCACCTTGATAAGCCCCCACGGTAAGGCAGGGAGACAGACAGGGTTTGTTCTCGGCAGAGCACTCGCCCTCTGAATACGGTTTTTGTTTAAGCCCCAAGACCAAGAACATTCCATGGCCTGGCGAACTCCCTGTCTTCTCAAGGTCAGTCGGTCCTTCCTCAGCGTTTCTCTTTGGAAACATCTCCCACGGCTGGCCCTGCTCCTGCCCCCTGGCTTTGGGGGCAGTTATGTAACTCTTAGGAAGACCTAGAAATGCAAGCATACGGTGTCCTCAATTCCTGGCAGGCTGGCCGCTTCACATTTATAGCTGGTGCTGAGAGACTGACTTCACACACAGACGAGCACACACGTACGCATCCCTGACTCAGAACCACATTTCTGCTGCAGAATTTAAAAAAAAAAAAAATTAAATCCAACATCAGGAACCTCATAATGGCAAAAGCATAGGACACTGCGTCCCAGTAACTTGTGGGGAAGGGGTAGCACATTCACCAGGTGGATGGAAAGGACTCCAAGGCAGGGCCTGAAAGGGCCATATCATAGTGTCACTATGGAGCCCCTAAACTTCATTCTGAGGGCTTGGCTGGGCAGCAGGTAGCTTGCAGCTGATGTCCCGAATCAAAGCCCGCTAGGTGTGGCGCTGAGCTCACAGATTCAACATGCGTTTATTATACACTTGCAATGAATACAAGGCGAGTGAAGGGAGCCTGGTGCTGGGGGTGAAGGAGAACCCAGAAAATGGGTTCTGCAAAATGCTTTACTGGAGACCCAGAAAGTGAAGATACAGAAAGCATTTTATTTAAAGCAGAAAATAGGGGTATATACTTAGAGCAATACGGTCGTTAAGAGCGTACTGTGTAGAGTCAAGACCAACCGAGATGCACACTCTGGCTCTGCGGATTTCTAGCTGTGAACTTCAACAAGTCTCTTAACCTCTTAGTTTTCCAATACGTAAAGTGGACATAACATTGTGAGGGTGGCTGTGAAGACTGAGAGAGATGAGAGAGCACTGCGTACCATGGCTGTAAAGAAAGCGCTCTATAAACGTAGTTGGTGCTACAGCTCACCCTAAATGCAAGTGAGCACCTTTCGTTTGGACATTGGAATAAAGACATGTCCGTTTTCTTTTCTCTACTGCTCTAAAAAGTCTGATTTACTGAAGAGAGGAGGAGGGGCTGACCTAGGCGAGCCCTTGAGTTGGATGTCTCCAAGAAACTAACTTGGAGTGCCTTGTTCCCCTGACATTCCAGTACCTTCACCTGCTGGCTTTTCGGGATACTGCTATTGTTGTGCGCTGCCCTTGATTAGCTCAGTCAGGACAAGCTGTGCTTGTGCTTCCAAGACGAGGTGTGAGAACTGGGGGGCGGCAGGTGCGAACAGCAGGCAGGGCTGACGCACTGACGAGGGCCTGGTGCGGTCCTGTCAAGACCACGCTGGCTGCCTGGGCACGGCTGGCTCCCCCCCCGGCTCCCTTTGCTCACAACAGCATCTGCTTTCCCACCGCCCACTGCACTCGGGCGCTAAGGCTGGGGTTCCAAAGGTGCAGCTTGTAGATCACCGTACCGAAGACAGAATTGCTACCATTTCCCAAGTCCTAATTAAATGCATGTTCTCTATGTGTATTTCTCACTTAATTCTCACAGCACAGCTACTAACTCCAGTTTACAAGTGAGGGGATCCACCAGGCTGCTGAAGATGTCCAGTCTATTAAGGACGGTGGTGGCAGAGTAAATGACTTGTTTTCACATCCGCCACGGTGCTAACCCCTTTACATGTAATCTCACTGAATCCTTTTAATTACCCCGAAGCACCATCCTTATTCCCCACTGAAGGATTTGGAGAGCCCACAATGTCCCCTGCCCGGTGCCAGGAGTGGTACCAACGTAGGGTCCCTAACGGGTTCCTCTTCGGGCTGCCTGCCCTCATTGGGACCAGGCACTGTGAAGCCCTTCGTTACTGCACATGCATTACCTCCTCCAGTCCTCACAGGGCCTGTGAGGTCGCAATCCAGTGTATAGGTGAGGGCGCCAAGGTCCCTAGGCTCGGAGGATGCTCCAGAGTCGTTCGGGCTGATTCCAACGCGCAGCTCCCACCGCCCTAGGGTGGTGCAGATTCAACTCTGCGCTATGGCGGCCGCCGAGGGTCTGGCCGCAGAACCCTACGCTTTGCGGCGGGTCCACAGGCGGAGGCCTCGCGAAAACGAGCTAAGCCTCCAAACCCATCCACGCCTCGGCCAGAAGGGAGAGCAGAGAGGTTCGGCTGAGGGTACTGTCCCCGCACCGCGCCCAGGGGTCCCCGGCAGGGGCTCCTGAGCCTGTACCCGCAGCTGCCACCTGACCGTGGTCGCAGTTCCTAAAGAACCCCCGACCCACGCCTGGCAGTCGCGCTGGGAACCGACGGCCCAAAGAGTTCTGTCCGCTTCCCTGCCGCCTGTTTAACGCCAGAGTGCATTGCAGAACCATTACAGGCCCTTCGCACATTTTGAAAGTACCGAGAACAATAAATGATTTTAAGAGTTGCTCCAATCCTCCCGCCGAGCAAATCACGTTTGCTATTTGCATATTCTATTTCATGGATATGGCTTTCTTTTTATACAGCTGTAATGAAAGGCGCCTACCAATGTGAAGCCAGGGTGGTTCTCACTTTTATAACACCAGTATTTTTGTCAGCTTATTACAGATCCTTCCCAGTTACAATTTTTAATGACAGGATTTGTTTTTTATTGGGTGGATATGCTCATATTTACTGGAGCATTTTCTAAATGTTTCACATTCAAGTGGTTTCCAAAGTTACACCATTATAAATGATTCCGTGAAAACATTCTTGTGTACAAAGTCCTCTCAGTAATTAGACCAATTTTCTTCCGTTATATGCACAGGAGTAGAATTACTAGGCCAAAGGATGTGAATAGTTGTCAGGGGTTCCAGTGTTATTGCCAAATAGCTTCCCATGGAAACCTTAGGCAAGGTTTTCGTACTTGGACCATTACTTCTCATATCCCAGCATTTTCTTTTGGGAAAACTCCTAAAATATCCTTCCACTGAGATGCAGTAATCTTTTCTGCGAATTACCTACATTGAAATCGGGATCAGAGCTCGGCGTCGGAAGACGTGTGCCCTCATGGGGGACCTCCAGGCATCCGAAAGAACATTGGGGAAGTTCTTTTGGATTAGGAGTGTTTTTCTGGCGACTCTGAGCAGGTGGCCTCCTTCCCTGCTTCAGACTAATCTAGGCTCCCAGCCCCAGTGGAGAGTTCTGAGAGAAGCCAAGGGTCATAGTGCAGGTGGGAGAGAGTTCAGTTTGGGAGAACTCCCAAGTGAAATAACGCACCGACCCACAAATGATCCATAATCATATCCTTCCTCTTCCAGATAACAAGGTAATAAAGAGTAATGACATGTGATCATGGGATCATGTTCTCCCAGCAGTCACCATGTGTACCAGCCATCAAAGAACATTAAAGATGGCTGATTAACCGCCATCAGTGTGTGGGTTTCTGGAGTGAGAGAGTAAGCCAACGTCCAAGCCAAACCGGCTTCCTCCTTACTCTGTAAACTTACTTACTGTCTAGAATCTTCAGACCAATGATACTGCCACTTGTTCCACCTGTCATTTCCAGGGATGAGTTGCAGGTAACCAGCCGGCAAGCTGTCCCCAGGGGGCACGGGGCCTAAAAGTCCTGCAGGGATTGGGGTCCAGGGAGACAGCAAGAAATCTCTCTCGTGAATCAACTCTTTGCCCGGCTGTGCAAATCCCTACCTCTCTCCTTACCCACAGCCTCCCTGCTCTTGCACCCTCGCCTACACCCAAGCTTTGGAGTCCCCTCCAGTTCGTAGACAACCACCCCGCACTACAGTCCTCTGTCTCACTGTAGCAGGCATCGTGATGCACCACCCAGATTTCCCTCCAGAACCAATGGACTTATCCTCCAGCTGCTGGAGCTGCCTGTCAGATAGCCCTTGGCTGCCAGTCCTCTCAAGGGGCATTACCCCTTTCTGGGGCTGTCCACATCCACTGACAGGTCAACATGGGAATGAAGGCGCCATTCCCTCACCCCAGCTTTGTTGAGACTGCCCTGCAGCCCAATTTCTCTCCCTTCCAAGACCACCTTCCTCACTTCTCTTCCCTTCCAACTGATAATAAGACAATGTAAAAATAGGAAGATTGTACTAGATTATCCTAGTGGGCCCAATGCAATCACTAGGATCCTTAAAAGTAGAAGGGGAAGGCAGAAGAAGGAAGTGAGAGCGAGATATGACTGTGGAAAAGGACAGGAGAGATGCAGCGTGAAAAGTACTTGACTCATCATTGCTGGCTTTGAAAACGGAGGAAGAGGCCACAAGCCAAGGAGTACAGGCGACCAAGAGAAACTGCACAAGAAAGAGATTCTCCCTTAGAGCCTCCAGAAAGGGACTGCAACCCTACCAGCACCTTGATTTTTAGGCCAGCGAGACCCTTGTCAGATTTCTAGCCTATAAAACTATAGAATAATAAAGTTGCACTGTTTTAAGCTACTATGTTTGTAGTCATTCATTCGGCATATAGGAAACAGACACTAGGCAACTCCACTTCCTTAGTGATTCAAAGGGACCCCTTACAGGGGAGGGAGGTCTTGGCAGGAACAATGAAGAGGAAGCAATTGGTACAACTTCTCACATGAATTATATTTGGTCTTTCTTATAGACTGAAGGCTTATGCCCCACCACACCTGCCAACTCATACGTTGACATCCTGACCCCCAATGTGATGGTATCAGGAGCTGGAGCCTTTGGGAAGTAATTCTGTCATGAAGGTCGTGCCCTCGCGGATGAGATTTATGCCCTTTCTGCCACGTGAGGATACAAGAAGATGGCAGTCTGTGACCCAGAAGAGGGTTCTCACCAGAGCCCTGTCATGCCGGCACCCTGATCTAGGCCTTCCAGCCTCCAGAACTGTGGCAAATAAATTTCAGTTGCTTCTAAGCCGCCAGTCCACGCTACTTTGCTATAGCAGCATAAACTGAGACGGCCTTTTGGTCTTGATGCTACTCCCTAAGGAGAAATATTCTGTATAACCTATGTTTTTGGAGTGAAATAATAAATCTAAGAATTTTACCAGTAGAACAGAGTTTAGAGTTCATCTCTATCAGTGATTTTCAAGTTCGGGTTTTGTTTGTTTGTTTGTTTTTGTCGAGAAACTTTTTTTTTTTAATAGGAAATCACAGACAGCCAATATCCAAGACAGATTTAAAGTGGCACTGTTCTGATTAAAGCCCAAGGCCCCCTGTCTTTCTCCTCACTGGAGAAGCTCTAGCACTGAGGACAAAGTTTGAAAATCACAGATGCAGGTCTCGGGGCTCCTGGGCTGGAGATCGGCAAAGCGAAAGCTGGAACTCACATCTCCAGCCTCCACCCAGAAGCCTAGGCAGAAAGGTGGGCTGTGGGCTCTTCTCAGACCACTCCGTGGGGCCAGGATCTCTCTACGTTCTTTCATCCATGAGACATATGCAATGTTACAGAACCTGTGTGGATTTCCACACACAGATCTACTCCTTTGCTTCTGTTTGTGTTTACGTTTTATTTTGTTGTTATGTTGGGGTCTTCCAATCCATAGCCACTCTGTAGAGGAAACAGGCACCTTCCAACGTGGTGTAATTTATGTGGCCACAAAAGCGCCACCTGACTCCAACGTCTTTCCCCACGAACCTGCCTTGACACTTGACCCTCCCCCATCAAAGCCTCCGGAAGGCTGCCTTCAAAATTCAAAATCGGCATAGTGTCACCTTTAAGCATCTTTAAAAGCAATACATGCCTTTAAAGCTCTGGATTTTGCAATAATTGTTTTTTCCTACCAGCACACAAACTAATGGCGCTTCTTGCAATCAGTGACATCTTAGATTTGAAGAAATATGGTATGTGGCTTAGGAGGAAGAGAAATAAGTTAATCCATCAACATCCTTGACGCAGGGCTCAGAGTCTACAAAGAAGGGAAAACTGCAGAGAGGAACTTAGTTAAGAGAAAGACAAGCGGGAAAGGACCTTTGAGTACATAGGAGAGTATGTGTGTGTGTGGTGTGTGCACGTGTGCAAGGTAGAGGTTCCACAGTATGAGGGATCGGAGCGACCGAGAGCAAGGGGTTGGGGAACATGAGAGGGCTTCTCTAGGGCTGTATTAAGTTTATATCTTGACAAGAAATTAAATGAAGCTCCTCATTTGCTCTTCGAAGCAAATGAGATGCCAAAATGGCTCATAGAGTTTGTCACAAGGACATCTCTTATTTCAGACTCTGAAAGTAATCCAATAAGTATAAAATAGAGAGTTTCAAGCATAAATGCATCTCCTTAATCCTACAAAGTGGATGTACTTATCATTTCTGTGGACTGGCTAAAGACAAGACGACAGCTAAAGTCAGCAAAAGGGACTACAATCAGTCCACCGGATTGCTGCTTGCTCTTCCAGTTGATAGGTTAAATGAACTGTTAATTCACTAATCGAAGATAACAGCCCCAAAATAGTTGCCAATCCCAGAATGACACTGAAGATGTAAAAAATGAAAATATACTCCTGCAATACAGACACGCTTTCATTAACTAATAGTTATGATTAAGACAGGAGTTTGTTATTTAAACAATTTTGTTTTGGAACAGAAGGGGAAACGAAACCAAAATGGCAACTCAGGGACTTATTATTTCATCTTCTTTGCTACAAGAAATTAGCTATCACTTGGTGTCTGGCCAAGGCCGTGAAGTCCCACTCTGCTTGCCTTTCGCTGTAAATTTGGAGAGGGGTTCCTGTGGAAAACAAATGGGCACCAACACATCATAAAATTCTGTGCAAAAGGACAACAGACCTTTAAAAATCACCCAGAAGAAAAACAACAGTTTTCTGCTAAAAGATTCATCATGTTACTCTCTGTGGTTCACCAATATGAATGCAAATGGTTGGAATATTTTCATGTTTGGCAGAAAAGCATAAAGGTCTAAAGAAGAAATATCACCGATGGCTTCACTGAACAGAACATAATGAACCGAAAATCTCTCAGCATTAGCAACTCCCCCTCCAGTCCTTACAGCTCTCAGTGGTGCACAAACCCTGTTCCCAGGGAGCTCTGCAGAAGCTGCTGGCACTGAGCAACACACCAGCTAATCTGAGGGAAGGTACAGAGAGACACAGAGCTGCAGGAGTGACCATTGAACGTAGCCCTAAGTGAAGAAATGGGCTAAGGGAGATGAAACTTCTGAAAACAGGTCCCATCTGTGAAATCAGCTGCCTGAACATAGCTCACCTGGTTAGAAAATTGCCATGCCATAATTCAGCCGACATTTCTTGAGGACAATCTAAGTGTAAGGCACTGCATTGGGCACCAGGGAGGACACACACTGGCATCATATAAGAGCCCTGCCCTCAAGGAGATCCCCATCCAGAAATGTCCACAGTGGGCATTTGGGTGGCACTCTCACTCAGCCACAAATGATGGGGTAGGAGTCACAGCGGAGGGGTAGATGCGTTCTGACTCTGGACAGAGGCAAGAAAGCAGACGATGAAGGAACACATGGTAGGTGGAGGGAGTGCATTTGGTCCAGATCTTGGAGGAGTGAGATTTTAACAGAGAATGATGGAGAAAGGGCATCGGGGCAGAGAAAACAGTGTGAACAAAGGGATGAAGACCAGAAGGCACAGGGATGTTTGGACAAAGGGTGAGTTGTTTGGGAGGACAGCGCTAAAAGAAGAAGGGCTGGGGCCGGATTGTGATGGGCAGCCCAGTTGTGGTCCTGCAGGACCCAGGATACTGAGTACCTGTGGAGCAGGTGAGCATCCTACCAGGTCACGACATCTGTCTTTGCCCCAGTCCCACACTGCAGAAGAAGGAGCACATGCCTCTTGTAGCCTGGCCTTCTAACAATTAAAGGAATCATTGCCCTGAGCATGGTCTGACGTCAGCATTCCAAGGCAGACCTAAGGCTTTGTTATAATCTTGCAGCCCCTCGACAAGCTTAGAGTCAGGCCACACCCTGGGCCACCAAAGAGGACAGCGAGGGCAGAGCCCAGCCAGCGGGGTCACATTCCTACCCTCCTGACCCGGAGCTGGATTCTCAGAGGTAGAATCCTGTACACCTCAGCACCATATGCCTTCCCTCTACAGAAACCTGCTGAGATTTGCCTATTCTGGGCATCATGCAGCGAGACAGTTTGCCTCTGGCTTTTTTCACTTAGCATGCTTTCAAGGTTCATTCACGCTGTAGTGTTAACAGCACTTCATTCCATTTTAATGGCCAAAAAGCAATGTTATTTACCCATTCGACAGTCGATAAACATCTGCGTCATTAGCACTTTCTGGCTCTGATGAATTATGCTGCTATGGACACTCATGCACGAGCTTTTGTGTGGACATACGTCTCCAGTTATCTTGGCGATACACGAAGGAGTGCAGTTGCTGGGTCTTTTCTTATTCTTCCTCACTCCCCCTAGCAACTAACATGAGTATCTGTTGAATGACTGAAGGAAGAAAAGCAACTCATTTCCTTAGAAGATATTATTTTGGGGGTTACCACACACAAATCACACCAACATTAACAACTATTACTGGCAGTTAAACCTTGTCACAGCTCCTCTCTTGGCTTTCTTAGGTTGAGGTAAGCCTGGGGTATGTCGGCTCACCCACCCCAACCCTTCTCGGGACACTGAGGAAGCTGGGGTGGGGTGTGCACCTCAGCAAGTGCCCAGGAAGCAGAGGCTTGTCTTGACTCGGCAGATTCCGAAGCCAGTGGAGGCCCCACCATCTGGCTGACTCACTCCAGGAGACAGGGCTGCCAGGTGTCCGTCAGCACAGATGGGGCTTCACGACTGCACCTCGTCGCTGGGCTGCTCAAGAGTACAAGGGCCTAAATGGGTGTGGGGGGTGGCCAGGGGTAGTGGCCTGGGGTGCAGGGATCCCCCTGTGTACTTAGTCCAAAGAGCATGCTACCCACAACCCACTGGCCAGTGATTAAGGTCACATGGGGACTTGGAACTCTCACCCTGACGTCACATGCCGTGATGAGGCCTCAGCCCCTGCATATACCTCGGGCACCACCTCCCATACTCCTGCCCTGGGCACCGCTGGGCAGCTCAGCCAACAGCACCAGAACAGGGCAGGGCCGTGCCCTCCAAAGGAGTGCCCCAACAGCGTGCCCCCATCCCACCCAGGTCAGACTCTTCACAGACGGTCCGGCCAAACAGGTTCTGACCGAGGACCCAGCTGTACCGGGCTCACCGATGTGAGCAAAAGGTACGGCAAGCGGGGCGGATAGCTAGGGAGAAGCGCTGGGCAAGTCCTCTTCCCGCCCAGGCAGGGGTCTGCCCACCTCTTGTCCTCCTCCTCTTGACTCTCTAGCCACCCTTCAAGGCCTGGCTGCCCCCAGGCAGCATGCTGCCTCCTTGTCCCTGGGGGACACACATGCACACTCCGTCTTTCCATACCCGGATGGGGCCCTTCCTCCCCAGTGAGACTCAAATACGTTAGGAGGAGAAGGTCTCTTCTTCCGCTAGAGTTTCCCGGAGCCCTTCAGAGCACAGAGCCAGCCCCCAACTCAGATGTTGGCAGGAGCGTTTCCTCTGCCTGGTGTCATTCCCGGCGGCCTGGTCTTTACTCGGAGTCTCCGCGGGTTATAAACATGTAGCGAATGGTTTGTGCCTCAGTATTATTTGTTTTGTTTTGAAAGTAGCACATGTTCAATGTAGGAAATAAGAAAATCATACAGAAAAAAACAAAAACCATTCATAACCCCCATAACCCCTGGAAAATATTGGTGTATAGTCCCCTGTTATTGTTCTATTGTGTTTGTTACTTTTTTCAAAATGTCATCATAACGTACATGCTGTATTACAACCTGCTTGATATATTACGAAAATATCAAAGTGGCATTAGACAATTTTTTTTGCAATTTCAGTGGCTGTATAATATTGAAATACCCCCTGGACTTAATGTACTTTATTTAATCAATGCCCAATTGTTCCTTATACTGACTACTTTTCATTTTCAAATTTATAAATAATGTCATGATAAATAATCTCATGTGGAAATAGTTATGTGCATTCCTGAATATTCACTTAGGATACATTCCTAGAAATGGACTTGCAGGTTCAAAAATTAAAAACACATTTAAAGTTTCTCAAACTCATTGCCTAATTGCCCCTCAGAATGGTTATAGCAACTTACAGTCCTGCTAATTTACCGACAACAACTTGTGATAATCTTGATTTCTGATTAGAAGCTTCGAAATGCAAGGAGAAGACAGGGGTTGCAATGCACTGGCCCAGTGACATCGGGAGGCAGAGTAAGGAACATGGATGACACAGGCCACGCCTAGGCAGAAGAGAGACATGGGGGTTCACAAAGGGACCTTTATTCATTGAGAAATTGTTACTCTACATCACACCACACACTCTCCACCCTAGTGCCCTCTGCTTCAAAAGACAGAAAAGTGTATTAGCACATATTAATACATTTTAGAAAGACTTCCTGCCAAAGCCAGCACAGGGACAAGTGTCCCTCTGTGGCAGCACGGCATGGTGGGGAGAGGGGAGACTTGGTCAGAGGTCTCAAGGCCCAGCTTACCTGCCGACCCCACAGAAACACATAGAGTCAGTTGCCTTCTCTGGCCCTCAGTTTCCCCATCTGGAACTGAGAAGACTATGAGAACACCCCCCAGTGGGGTTCACGTAAGCACCTAACAAGATCAGGTATGTCGACCTGCTTTGTAGGCCATCAAGGGCCGACCTTATTGCTAAGACTGGACACTCAGAGGAATGAGCGCCATTGTACTGAGTGGAAGGTAAACTGCCTTGGGGAGGCCAGGAAAGTAGAGGGTGGCTGCCCTTTCCTCCTCACACACAGGACCCCCTCACTGGCATGCTCTTTTGATGTGGGGGACACTGCCCAAGCGCTCATTTCTGTGGGTAACAGGAAGAGAGAGAGAAAAATCCTTTCCTGTTTAAAGTCCAGCTCGCTGATTTTGCACTAGACATGGCCAACGCAAGGCTTTCGCTGGTCCTTCATGTCATGGGATTTACTGCTCTACATTCGCGGGAGGCTTAATTGGCTCCGTTGCTAGAGGACCTGCTCCTGCCACTTTCCGTTGCATTCGTGGCAGGTCTCAGAGGAGAACTGGAAATAATAACGTCCCAAGGTGAACTGAGGTGACGTGCTGGAAATAGCTGGGAAAAGTATGAGGTGCTGTGTGAAGGTAAGCCCTCGTTGTCTCTCACCAGTGATGTGGGGAAGTCTCTACCGCAGAGTTAAAAACGTGGGTTTTGGTGCCAGGGAAGTATGACATCGAGTCCGGACTTTGTCCCCTACTAATGTGCGACCTTGGTCGTGTTGTTTAATCCATCGAAGCCTCATGTTGTCCTCTTCACAGTATCTTTGACTCTCTGGCATTGTCCTCTTTGTCATGTGTTCGGTATTAACCTCTTTCCAATGGAAGGTAAGCTCCATGAGTGTAGGATACATTCACTCTTGTCACCATTCCCCGAGACGAAGGGGAGTGCCTGCCTCCTAAAGCCCGTGTCGCGTGGATGAGCGATGCTGGCACTCCCTCAGCACACCGGTTCTAGGATCCTGCTTTGTCCCTCTAAGCACTTCAGGCACAGCCCCATGCGTGGAACAAGCATGACACGCCCAGGGTGTCAGTGGCCGGAGGCGCAGCAAGGAGGGGGAGTTACCTCTGTGAGTGCAGCAGCTTCTCCCTTTAAGAAACAACCCACTCCTTTTTTCCAAAAAATGTAACTGCTGAAGCAACTGTGATCTTTAACTCGCTGAGTCCCTGTGGGAAGCAATTGCTTCTGAAAGGGACTGGAAATTTGGATTGAAGACGCTCCTTGCCTCCTAAGCACATATACTCAGTAGGGTTCATTTTGCCACCCAGTCCAACGCCCCCTCGCCCCAGATAGAAGGTTAAAATATTTGACTAACTCGGGAAGGCAATTTGGGAGACTGGGTGAAAAAGGTAAAGAGATTGAGAAGTACATATTGGTAGTTAACAAAAGAATCATGAGGATGTAAAGTACAGCATAGGGAATATAGTCGACAATATTGTAATTACTATGTATGGTGTCAGGTGGGCACTTGAAATATTGGAGGGACCACTTTGCAAAGTATATGATTTTCTAGCCACTATGCTGTACACCTGAAACCAATACAAAATAATATTGATTACAAACTTTAATTGAAAACATTAATTAAAAATAAAATAAAATACTTTTTTTTTTAAACTTGATTAACTCAAAGCCACAAGTCACACTGTGGCCCCAAACTGGCCAAGGTAGTCTCTCCACCAGGACCATACTTCCATCTCCGTCCCTGCTTTCATCTCCCACCTAGTGCCACCCTCGCTCACTGCGCCTCCGGCAGAAGACATACAGCTGAGGGAGGCTGGGGTGTCAGGGGGTCAGCCTTTCCTGATAGAAAAATCAGAGACCGCAGCTGCTCAATCAAACCTGGGCTCTGCGTGCCTGCTGGGTCTCCCACAGGCACCAGTGGCACCGCCCCCTTCCCGCCCCGGGATGGGGAGAGCTCAGGACTGTGGCCACATTGCTGAGAACGCACGGTGATTTAGAGATGGAGGGAGACGTTGGCATGTTTGGACGAATGAGTGAATGAGTGAGTGAGTATTGCGGGACACCTATGTGCTAACTGCTATGGAGGACGCTATCACTGAAGCCTCCCTGATCTTCCCGGCACCGATGGGAAGTTGGGATGATCACGCTTCTTCAAGGGGTGGAAACTGAGGCAGTTTGCCGAGGAAACCACCCAGTACCCATATCATGCTTTAGAGGTAATAAATGGCTGATAAAAGCTCAGTTTGTGGCTTTATATATGAGGAGTTTATAAGTAACTAAAAATATTTTTTAAGGTGGCAGTAGATGAGCTTTAGCTCAATTAACCCTAATCTAGAGAGAGCCCCTCAGCACCGCCCCGCCTGGTCCTACGCTAACCAACATCTGGAACGGACACAGAGCATATGTCGTGGGATCCGTAGTAAAAAATACTCTAGAGTTACTATACTTCATTGAAAAAACATCAGGATGCAGAAGATCTTGAAGGCTTCAAGGAGGAACTAGATCTAAAATGATGTGCCCCTCAGCCAACTTATTCAATTAAAAAATCAAGCCAATTCATTTAAAGCCCTATTAGATTCATAACTCCAACTTCATAAGGAGGGAGGAGGAGAAATTGATTGGTAGTGATTCAGGTAATTAAGTGGCGGTTACCCCGTTGTATTCTAATTACAAAGAGAAGGAGGGGAAGAAAACGGTCACATTCAAAGTTAAGGGGATGAACCTAGCTGCAGGGCAGTCCCCAGGCCAGCGGTCCAAGCTGCTATCCGACATTCCTCCCACTGACTAGGTGCCTGCAAGGTAATTACATAAGTTCTACGGAGGTAATTACAGTCCTTACCAGATGTTCACTGCTTCTATCTTATAGAGATGTGGGGAGGATTAGATAAAATCATAAATATCGAGAGTTTAATGGTGCCTTGTACACGATAAGCCCTTAATGAATATTAGTCATTGCTGTTACTTCCAGTTCTTCCATTTAGAAACTTTCTGTGATGGACATTTTCATTTATATGAAGTGTTTCCCTTTTTAGGCTTATTTCCTTTAGCTACAGTCCCAAGAGCGAGATCCCCGAATCAAAGGGTATAAACACACGAAGATCTCTCTATACTTCACACATATTGCCACATTACGTTTCTAAAGAAGTAGAACAATACGTACCGTGACCAGCCACACAGAGGCCATATTTTCAGTGCCATCACTAGCACTGGAGATTATCGGTTCTTACGGTGATTAGATTGGCTTTGAGAGTTGATCCTTTCACAAATATCCATCCAGAGAATGAGTGAGCTGGGTTTAGCTGGGGACAGGGCAGGGCCAATCTGGAATGAACCCAGAGGCAGACCAGGGCCTGTAAGGTCTAGGAGGGCAGAGATAAGGACACCAACAAAGGTACGAATGTTCCCAGGCGCTCACAGCTGGAAGGAGTGGGGCCGCAGGGTGCACACTCACCTGCCAGGATTGCTGCAGATAAGACAAGAGATCCCTAAGGCCTGAGCAGCTAGTGCTAGTGACAGACGGGGGTGGCACACAAACTCGGCTTGGGAGCCTGGCAGTCAGTGGGTGTAAGAGTGATAAAAGGAAGGGGCCCTAAGCTCCCCTTCCCGGGGAGTAATCAGGAGAAGAAACCTAGCAGGAGAGTCAGAGCCCCAGTACCTCCGGAGAGACACAAGGCACCCAGCCCGTGGAGGGACCGGCCATCCCTTTAAATGTAATCACAGCATGTCCTGCCTTCTTAGCTCAAGACCCTCCTCAAATGGCTCCTGTATCATTCAAGGAAAAACCGAGAGTGGTCTACAAGGCTGTTAGGGGTTACGTTGTGCCCCTCAAAAAGGATACGTTGAAGTCTTAACTCCCCCACTCCCCCATAGTACTTCACAATGTGACGATATTTGGAGACAGTCTTTATGGAGGTGATCAAGTTAAAAAGAGAGGGTGGGCCCTGAAAGGGGAGGGGGGAATCTATGGACACAGACACTCGAGCAGGGACAACTACCAGAAGCCAGGAGAGAGGCCTGGAACAGCCTTCCCTAATACCTTCAGAGGGAGTGCGGCCCTGCCGTCACCTTGTTCCCAGACTTCTAGCCTCCAGAACTCACTATATTTCTGCTAGTGAAGCCATCCAGCTTGTGATGCGTTGTCATAGCAGCCCTAGCAACTAACAGAAGACCCACAGGACCTAGCCCCCTTTACTGTCACCTGTCACTCTCTCCCGCACCGTCCCGCCCCAGCACGACCTGTCCTGTAGTCACCAGGCACAGCTCCGCCTCGGAACCTGGCTTAGCTGTTCCTTCTGCCTGAAATGTTCTTCCCCCAGAAGCTGGCCTGTCTCCCTTTGTCATCTCCTTCATGTCTTTACCTAAATGTCACCTTGTCAATGGGACCTTTCCCCGCAGCCTTGTTAAAAATTCAAACCCTGCGCCCAGCTCGCACCTTCTGATCCCTCTTACCGTCTGTCCTCAGCTCTTTCCGCATAGCCCTTACCACCTTCTCACGTATCAGAGACTCTCCTCATTTATTCCCTTTAGTCTGCCTTGTCTGTCTTCCCCCCTCCCCCGCCGTGAGAAGTTGCATGCTACCAGGGCCCGTGGAAAGCCCTCGACAATCCCATGCAGTAAGAATCATGATCCTCATTTTACATAAACAAGGACACTGAACCACAGAGGTTAAGAGCCTAGACTACAGTCCTGCCACCAGACGCCAGAAGCCATGTTCCCACCCCAGGCTTCCTGACTCCGATGCCATGCTGGCTCCCCGCTGGGCACTGGCAGGCACTCTGGGGGAGAACGTCCCTTGCCCGGTTTCCTAGGGATCGGGGTGGTGGGCCAGGGCAGCTGCTGCTCGAACGCCTGAAGAAAATATTTTCTAGAGTGACCCTGTGCCACAGCTGGACACTGCCCAGCTGGTCATCGCTCAAGTGTCCAGGCTTGGCATCCTGGTGATCAGCCGGGTCCAGGTCACCCTGGATCTGCCACTCACACGTGTGCCGGGGAGGGTGAGAGAAAGGGAAGACGAGAGAGAGGGCAGTAAATGAGGGCAGGGAGAAGCAAGCTGCTGAAATTCGAGATTCTCCAGGAGCCAAGTGGGCCGGGAGGCTGGTATTGCTGGCTGTGCTCAGCGGGCACCCAGTGGGCACAGATCCCATGGCCCAGCGCTCCCGGCGGGGGGTGGGGGGGCGCAGGGAAGGGCAGCCTGTGACTCTGTAGCGGTATTGTGATGGCGAAGGAGGAAACAAGAGCAGCTGATCTGGCCTGGACCGGGAGTGCCCACGTGCGCACAGACAGGCCTTTGTGTCCTGGGCCCAGACAACAGGCTGCATTCTTCCCCCACCTCAGTGACGTCCTTCACGGACATGTCCCCAGAGCGCACTTTCAAAGGATTAATTAGCTATGGATCAGATGACATGGCATTCCCTCTGCTACCCCCTCTTTGCCCTTTGTTGTCTTGGGCACAGGGCTGGTGGCCGACCCCAGTGCTGCCCTTGGGCTGCTTACAGTGGTCCCCGCACAGCTGTAGGCCTCCTGATGTCCAGTGTGGGCTCTCAGAACACAAGAGCTGGCGGGGCCCAAGAACAAGTCCTGCCCCCATGTGTTACTGGAAGGCAATGGGGTCAGCGGTGGGGCCCTCGCTTGGACTTAGGGATCCTGCCCCCAGAGCAGGGTCCCTTCTCACATGGGAGCTGAGTGGCCCCAGGAATCTGACTGTTCCAGAAGCCCCGCCTCAGAGCCTGGACACCTCCCCGAAAAACCTGAAGGGTGGGGTTCTTCATGAAGACAGACTTAACCCTCACTATGCTGACTTCCAGTCTTGTCTGACTGGTTTCCCAAGCCAGCGAGTTCACTTGGCCAAGGCAAATGCAGGAGACGGGGAGCCCCCAGGATGTCCCTTGTTCAGCAAACCACGCTGGGGAATCAGTTACCTGTGAAGAGCCAAGCTCTCTGGGTATAAAATACACCCTCAAATACTAGCATGGTTGCTGCTATCAACTGAGTACGTGTGTCCCACCCCCCAACACCCCACATTCACATGTCGAAGTCCTAACCCCCAACACGATGCTGTTTGGAGGGGAGGACTTTGGAGGGGGGATGACGTTTAGATGAGGACATGAGGGTGGGGCCTCCATGGTGGGATTAGTGCCCTCAGGAGGGGGTGGAAGCCAGAGACGCCCCTCTGCCATGGAGGACACAGCACGAAGATGGCCATCTGCGAGTCAGGAAGGGAACTCTCTCCAGACACTGACTCCTGGCCACCAGAGCGGAGAGAGATCAAAGTCGGTTGTGTAAGACGCCCAGTCTGCGTCATTTCGTTGTAACTAAGACGGCCGCCCTCCCTGGCTCCTGCAGACCATGCTATCGGAGCCGGAAGATCTGGGCTCTACTGCCGGGTGTGGCAACGTCGAACGGCAAGATCTTGGAGAAGGAGGCACCTAATCTAACCCTTTGGGTCCTCACCATAAAATGGGCTTAGGATCGCTGCCCGTTGTCCCTCACGGACCACTGTGAGGGTCAAATGGAGCAATGTGTGTGGAAGACCAACCGGAACATGACAACTACTGTTGTCACTGCCACCGCCATTGTAAGGGCTGCTGTTGTTCCCCATGCCACTGCTGCCGCTGTGACTACTAGGACTACCGGTATCACCGCTGTTGCTGTTATATCTGCCAACGTTGCTGTTGCCACTGCCACTTGTCTACTGCCACTACTGCCACCACCAACAGTTGCCAAGTGCTAAGCAGCTACGTCATGTGCCAGATGTTGTCCCACTGATTTCTAATACTCTCAAGTATTAAGGGTCTTTTATGCTTGAAAATACACAGTAGCATAAAGCTAATTTTAAATTACCTATTTTCATTTTGTTGACCACAATGGTGTTGAAATGCATTTGAAAATAGCTGTGCAACTATGCACAAAGCATCTGACTTATTTTCTACAAAAACTGCTTGGCATCCTTATGGACGTAGAGGACTCCTGCACTACCTCTCGGCTCTTTTATTCAAATTAGGCCTCAAAATAATCCTGCGACATATTATTTACCGATGAAAATAACGAGGACCGGCAAGATCGCATACCTAACACGTGGTGGAGCCGATATACAAACCAAACCGCCGGCTCCAGGTTTCGCGTTCCTCCCGCTGCCCAACACCACGTGGCCTCCATGCTCCGTCTATCCCTGGAATAAACTCCAGTTGGTCACGGTGCATAATTCTTTTTACATATCACGGAATTCTGTTTGCTAACATTTTGTTAGGAATTTTTGCATCCATAGTCAAAGCAGGTATTAGTCCATAATTTCCTTTTATTATATTGTATTTGATTGGTTTTTGATATCAGCTTCATAAAATACATTGGGAAGTATCTCCTCCTGTTTTCTGGGGAAAAAATTTTGTAGAATTGGTGTTAATTCTTCTTTAAACATTAGTAAAATTCTTCAAAGATACCACCTGGGCCTGGACAGTTCTTTTTTGAGATTTTTATTTTTCACTGCCAATTCAGTTTACTTATTAGAGGTCAGGCTATTTAACTGATGCGTTTCCTGTTGGGTGAGTTGAATAGCTTGTGCTTTTTGATGAATTGGTGGATTCTGTTTAACTCGTCAAATCTGTATGAATAAACTTGCCCGTTTTGCGCTCTTACCGCCCTTGGGAGGTCTGCGGGGCCTGTTCTCATGCTGTGTCTGATCATGTCCTCTCCTTCGGTTTAATTCTTCTGTCAGAAACTCCCGGTAGCCTGATATCGGGCCTTTTGGGCTGGTTCTCTAAATTTCTTATATTTTCTGCTTATTTTTAATCTCTTTGTCCTTTGGTTTATTTGAATCTCTGTGAGGTTTCTTGATTTTTTTTCTAGCCCTTCAAACAAATATTTTTTTAATGTCGTATCATGTGTTTAATTTGTAAGGGTTCTTGGTTCTATTATCTTGCTTTTGTTTCATGGTCATAAAACCTCCTCTACTTCCCCTTAGAAGCTTAGTTCACCATTTTAAACACTTTATTTTGGTGTCTATATTGTATCCATTTCTTCCAAGTCCCTCCCGTTTACTTATTTCTTTTAGGCTTTTTCTTTCATGTTTCAAAATTTACTCAAATGTCTAGTTCTCTCTGGCTTTCCATTTGTGTTAATGAGTAAGGCACTGAGACAAGAGACGCTGGGGGGCTCCTCAGAAACCCTGGGGATGAAAGAGGTATAAAAACCAAATACAACATGGGATTCTGGATGGGCATCTAGATCCCCCCAGACATTGGTGAAAAGGGATATTTTTAGAATAATTATCAAGACTACATGTATGGGCTATCGATTTTGATAAATGTATTGTAATGCATTGTTATTACACATAAATCAACACATTACATGTCATGTAATAGGAAGTCCTCGCTCTTATGAAAGACACAATAAAATACTTATGAATAAAAGAGCATTGTGCCTGGAAGTTACCCTCTAATGGTTAATATACACAGTGTGATCGAGTTTGCCAGAGACCCACCCGGTCACGCAAACTGCACTGCCTCCTATGTTGGCTCTGCAAAGGTTCACTAGTTTGTTTCCTGGAGTTGAACGCCTGACCTTGTCCTAATGATACACGCAGGGAAAAAGCTGACGAAATTAGTAATATTTATGCCCATAAAGCTGATTTTGTGAAGAGGTATGATACAGAATTTAAACTATTCCCTACTCATGGCTGAAATATCACATTATAGATTCATTTCTTTTGCTTATAAAGCTTCGTAGGCTGCACACACAAACAAAAAAATAATTTGGGGAGATGGAACTGCTTTTGAGCTACGAGGATTCAATACACATTGACTGGGAATCCAAACCCCAAAAAGTTGAGGCTTTCCCAAAGGCCACATAGGTGTAGGTAGCAGAGCTGAATTTAGAACCTGTTTTATCTAATTTTATCTACTGCAATAGATTCAATGACAATGATCAGTTAACCCCTGAAGGCATGTGTTTATCAGATCAATTTACAGCCCTAAGAGGTCATGAAGAAAAATGAAGTCCAACATGAATTTGGTCCAGGTTAGACGTGTGGAGATGCTAGGAGACAAGGGCCAAGAGAGAGAGGAATGAAGAACGAGAAGGTGCCTCAAGGAATTTCACACGCGTGGCACTGTTCCTTTAGCACCGCCCCTCTCTGCTCCTGGCTTCTGGGGAGACCTGTGTTGTATCCATCCTCCTCCTCAGTTAAAGGTCTCCTGCTAGTTCTAGGGCAAGCCCAGGGGCTCCCCAGACTGCCACTGGACCCCCAAAGACACAGGCCATGCCATCCATGTTCGTGGGCTCGATTGTGTTCAATGACATCCATATTTTTCCCGTCCCCGAAGAGCTTTTGCACTTCCTGTTCCAACTGAAGTTTTATTCATGCGACTCCTGGAACCAGATGTCTTGTCACCAAGCACATTTCAGAGTCACTTGCCACAGCAGGCGCACCATCTGATCCCCGTCCTTCCAAGCAGGCCGGCCCCCAGCCACCTAACGCTCACGGTCATGCTTCACATTCTTCATCTCCAGTCCAACCACTCACTGCCTCAGTCGCTTCACTTATTTTGTTAGTGGTACTGAAAAATTCTCCATCGTCATGTCATTGGTTTGTCCTCTCATCCATTCTCTTTCTTCTCTCTCTCTCAGTTCTGCATGGTGTCTTGCAGGATGTCACGGAGACCTCTCTGCTTTCCCCGTTACGCATTTCACTTATCATCTTACAGGTTCGTTCCAACAAGGCTGCAAACTAGACGGTCTGGGCATTTCCTCCTCATCTCTGTATTCCCCGCTGCACCAAACAAACGTGTGTTAAATCAGTGAACTGGTTAATTAATTCATCCCAGATATCTGCCGTGTGCTTTACACTTCCATTCAATTTTCTTACAAGGGAGATGATAATCAGAATTCCCACCACCTATTGGTTAAATGAATAAATTACCCCGCTTTGGCTCCGCATCATCGAACTTGCTATTCTCAAGGCACATCTTCCCGGATGAGCCCACAGAATTCTCCAGTTATGCTGATCTTGATGCACTTTCGGGAGGAAAGTCCACGTTAGTTATCTGCTGTTCACGCACTCATTCAACATATATTTGTCGAGCCCCTGGTGAATGCCAGGTACTTTGTTGGTGCCCAGACAACAACGGTGACTAAGGCCAACACTGTCCCTGTTCCCCAGGAGCTCACTTAGCACCTAGCAAGCAAGAAACACTACAGAATAGGTCCTCATTCTAAAGGATAATAAACCTTACCAAAGTCGTTCAAAGTGCCACGACAGCCTATTATAACGATGCCCAAACCAGTTCAGAGAGGCAAAGAAGGCCCTTCCGAAGTGATATCTGAGCTGGCACATTTAAAAAAAATGTGTAAGATGACAGTGAGTTGTTTTTTTTTTCTTTACGATGTACAATACAGTTAGGTGGCTATTTTGTTCTCTTTCTTGTATCTTTCTGGTTTAGCATCATGCATCTCAGACTATAAATCCCCACCAGGGTTTCATTCACGGATCCTTTTTATCCAATGACCAGGCGAATATAAAAAGATGCTTTTGTTAATGGCGATGATAATAGTGAAGAGGAAGGAGAAAGAGGAGGAGGAGGAGGAGGGGAGGGTGAATAAAGGTGAAGTTGGGGACATAGTCAATTCTTCGGGTCTCCCTTCCCTCTCCATTGTATTAGTGACTCCTGGGTCACTAGTCAGCAACACCCAGTTCAAGGTACCAGTTACAGCAGCCCCAGCCCCAGGGCTGGCTGGCAGATCTGTCCAGTTGAGACGATGCAGACATCCGGACAGCTGTTCTTTCGTCTTCTGGTTGTTGTATCAGGCTTTTCTTTAAAGTTCCCTTTAAGCGTCCTAACTGTGCAGAGTGCACTGAGAGAAATCATTTTTCCAGGAGCCAGTTGGGAGTGAGGACTGGACGGGGGGTCAGCGTGTCCTCAGTGGCCTGCTGTGATGCTGACCAGCAGGAGACTTTGCCCGGAAGTGGGCAGAGGCAAGAAGGGCACCCTGGGAGGGGGCATGTGGGGCCAACGCACCCTCCTGCCCCTCTGCAAGGTGGCCCCAGCCTGTAAGTTTAGACAAGTCTCGGCCATTTGGAAAGCAGGATGTCAGCACTGATTGTTACTTGGGGGAAAAAAAAGAAAAAAGCAAAGGAAAATTTGCCATCCTGCCTGACCTCAACCCTTTAGCTTCAGATAATCTAGTCACTCATCTCCTCCTTAGTACATGTTCCAACAATCCCTGTAGCAAGTTCCTTCGGGACACTCTGTGTCCTAGATGTCCTTCTTTGAGGGGAATGGCTCTGAGGGCTGCAGGAAAGGACAAAGTGAGGGAGGAGCAGGCCAGATACCCGAGTGTAGTAAGGGGGTGGGTCTTAGCACTGTCTTCAATTCCCCCTTCCTCCCATCTCCAGGCAGGTATCTCTTCCTTTGCGGGTTGCACATAGCTAAGAAAATCTGTGCTAATTTTTTATTCCATTTCCAGATTCGCTCCGGGTCATCCGGCACCTGAGGTCAAGGCTGTGCTCCTAACGGGTCGGGGCATATCGGGGCAAAAGTTCTAGAGAGGATCAGCAGTGTTTTCCTGCCTCACGGTGGCCTGCCCTGGGCCTGTAGAGGACTCTCCAGCAGAGCGGCGCCCAAGCTCAGCCAGAGCCTAACCCTGACCCCCAGCCCAACCCCAAGTAGAAAATCCCCGGTGGCAGCTTATGGCGCCCTGGGTCTCTGAGCTCCTTCCGGTGGCTGAGCTGCATGTGGTCACCGGTCGGAGCTGCAGAAAAGGTCTGTTTCTGCTTGGCTGGGCTTTGCCATTTATTTGCCACACAGCCTTGGCCTGGGAACACCCCGCGCTGAGCCTGAGTATCTCCGCGTGAAAGTGAGGGGAGCGCTCTCCCTAAATTTCGGGTTGCCGGCAGCCAGGTTCCTGATCCAGCCTGAAGTTTACCGGTGTGAGTGGCTGTGTGTCTGAGGGTGAATTCATTTCCCATGAGGATCCATTTCCTCATCTGTACAAATGTAGGCAATAAATACAATAAATGCAGAGCTGCTGTGAGGAGTAGGAGAAGATTATAGACTTAACATAATCATTATTACCTGTCACTAAATGGTTCTTTCCCCCTTTCCCCTCCACATCACTAACTCATATACGCTCCTGTGGGCTCTAACTTGACATATGATATTCCCTGGCATACATTTAGTAAATTGGAAAAAAAGAAGGAGCCAATATCTTTTCCTGAAACACTAAGAGTGAGTTCTCAATATTTTACACCTTTACGATTCTGTCTCATAAATGACTCAGCACTTGGAACAGTGTCAGATATATATCTGGCATTAAAAAAAAAAACATTTGCTGAGTGACTAAATGGTTTAACAAAGATTTGTAGGGAAACTGGGATGAAGCTATCACAGATGAGTGAATCAAACAAAAATATAATGTTTCTTTCTTTGTCCCCAAAGTCTGCTCATGGCCATGGAGCCTACACAAATCAGAAACTTGGGTTTCTTCCCTGGGCCCTTTCACTCCATCACCTTCCATGTTCAACTGGTCGGCGCACCTGGTAATTCAGTTTCTAGTCATTTCTTAAGGGTGTCCTTTCCACTCCAAACCCTTTGCTGCATCCCAGATGGGGTTGGAGCGCCCCTTGCCTACAGCCCCGGCCTCCTCATGAAACTCCCCACCTCACCCTCAGAACCCAGGCCAGACCCTTCCACCCCCTTATGTGCCTCGGTGACTCCCCCATATTTCTAGAAAGTGTTTTCCAAAGCTACCTGACTTTTAGAATCATCTGGGAGGAACTTTATAAAACTGACATCTCTAAAGGCGGGTCCTGGGAACTGTATGCCTTCAAAGTTGCCCAAGTGGCTCTGATGGTTAGCTAGATTCGGGAATCATGGGTTTCTTGGCTACAGTCCCAACTCCTTTGCATGGCATGGAAGGTTCTCCGTGATCCATCTCCCCCTGCCTTCCTCTCCAGAACCATTTTATGCCTCTCTCTTCTCTTGAATGGTATGCTCTAGCAATGCTGGAAGCTGATGGGTTTTCACATCCATGGTATTGTCCCATCTCTCGGCTTCGGGCACACTACGCTTCTTCTCATGGCGCCCTTCTTCGTCACCTCTACCCCCAGAAGTTCCTAGTTACCTTTGCAGCTGCGTCCCAGCCACCAAGGAGTTTATATAGGATAGTTCCATTTCTAAAACCTTCAGAATAGGTAAAAACTAGCCCATGCTTTAGGGGAGTGGTTATCCGTTGGGGACCGGGATGGTGGGCATCTAGCAACTGGCAGGGGACAGGAGGGGGGCTTCTGGGTGCTGGCCGTTTCTTGAGCCAGGTTCGGGTATTATATTCCAGTTTGTGAAAACTCACTAGCCTGCATACTGGTGGCCTGTGCAGTTGTTTGTATGTGGTACCAGCTCAGCCCACGTGACACTTCCTCTAGGAAGCCTTGGGGAGATGCCCTCCCTTAGAGTTAACCCTGCACCTTTCCTGTCGACATTCTGCTTAGTTCGACCTGCTCTTTTGGTGTTCATCGCTCTGAATTTTTGTCCCTTTATTGACACATCTGCCTCCTACCTAGACTGTGAGTAACTTGAGGACACAATCTGAGAATCCCCAGCACCTCCCAGCAGTTCCACCTGGAGCTCCGCAAATGTCTATGGACTGAATGAATGAACCCGTGATAAAACGAGTTCAGTGCAGTGGTGCCCATTCCTTTCACCTCTCTTCTCACTGAGAATATACCATGCTCTGCTATTAATCTGGTTTTAACCAACCAGGGCAAGAAACAGAAACCACCTCTCATTAATCTCTGGTGAGGCCTCTTGTGCCTGAGGACTGACTGTGATCCCACCACTGGGGCTCCAGTCTCCACAGACCCTGGGGTGCTCCCTGCATGCTCAGTGCATCCAAACCCACAGCTGCCCTTCTGTTCTCATCCTGTGTAAATGGCACAGCCCGGGGGGTTCCCGCGGGATTACCAAGTTGGCATTTGCTCACTGCTTTCCATTATTACTTAGCTGGAGAAAACATTTGGCTGCTCCAAGCAAGTCATAAAACAACAATTATTTTTAAGTCTTTTTGGACTAGGTGGGGTCCTAGCGTCCATTTACGAGCCAAAAGCAGACTTGCCCCTTGGCAGGGGTATCGAGCCGGCAGGCTTCTCTTAAGATGCCCCCTACCCTTCCTGCATCCTCTCTGCCCTCACCCCATCCCCTTCATTTTCTCAGGAGACCTGCAGGTACCCAGTCTCTAAGGCCATCAACCTCTCCTTCTGCTAGCAAGATGAGTTCCTGGCCTGATGGCCACTTACAGCTCAGTGCACGCGTATGGGTGCAGCAAAGAGAGCTCTGGACTTGCAACAGGAAAACGTGAGCCTCAGTTCTACCTCTATCATTTACTGTCCTGGAAGAAGGCACTCTGACTCTCTTGTCCTCAGTCTCCTTCTCTGTAAACCGAGCCACGCGCAGCACATGCCCCACTGGCGGCTGTGAGCACTCGCAATGAGGTAAGGCAGCACCAATGACTCGTACGCTGTCAGGTCCCGTACAGACGTGAGCAGTATTCCTAGCAGTGTGGATGGCGGGCCACCTGTTCAGGGAACCGTTGCATTTGAAACCTTCAAGAGGAAAGGGAGTTCGAACATCATTGACCAAACTGGGGGTGGGATGTGCGTCCAGTGGCTTTCTGGCAAGGGCACTCCAGGACAGAAGGAAACACTGGAGCTTGGAGAGTCACTTGCTTCCTTCAGGGGCTATATTTCCACGCCCCGAGCACCCTGTCTAGCTGGTTGTCAACATGCCCACCTCTGAGGTCACAGGGCCCCTTCCCTCTGTAGGAAGGGCTGCACCCCGAAGCTTGACTACGGCTCCAGTCTCACCCAGTGGTCATCTCTAGTGACCATCCCTGCCTGCTGTCCCTTGGGGGAGACTGGTAAAATCCCCTGCAAACGCCTATCCAGTAGGTGCTCAGGCAAAGCTGGGTGGTCAGGAGAACTCACGTACCTCTGCCAGCTCATCCTATCATCGTGTTTGAATGGCAAAACTGAGTTTTGAGAGGCCATTCAGAGCTGAGGGCCTTCAGCTCATGAAGGAGAAAGCAAACCAACCCTGGCACCTGACTTTTAAGCATTCTCAGCACAGGATGCTCTAAGCTTTCTTCTGGGTTAACCATTATAGGAATCCCAGGTAGACTTGTAGAGCAATCAAATAAGGATAAGTGATGGTAAAAAGAGCTGAGATACATGCCTGCAAAGTTGGCCTGTCGGTCCCTTATGCAGCAGGGAAAGCAGGAAGTGTTTGTCTTTGGATATTCACAGCCACCGACAGAATACCCAGTCGCATAGTGGCTGCCACGAGAGGTCTGCTGGTTGATTGGCTTACGATAGAGTCCTGGCCCTGCCCTTTATAGAGGAGACGCTCTGTAGTACGTCGGCACGCGAAGTCTGAGGGAGCCGGGGAGCAGTGACTAAGGGTGAAAGGCTGGGCCCTGTTTATACACCATGTGACTCCAGGGAAAGTAACGAGTCAGGTGCCATTGACTCAGTTCCCTCCTCTGCGACCCAGGAGTTAAGGTGCCCCCCTCATAGCGGTGCTTTGTGAATCAGAGGGAGATGACGCATGCAAAGCGTTTACCAGCGGCTGGAGGTAAAAGCTCAGGAAATGCTGATTATTTTAAAACTCTGCTTTAGAACTGATTTTCTAGCAACTGGTCCTTTACGTAAAAACCCAGATGTGGGTCAAACATACGCACAGCTCAGTTTCATTTTGGTCTTCCCAGGATCCATTAGAAAAGAGAGGGGGGATACACGGGTCAAAGGTAAGTGGAGGAATATGATTTCCTATCACTCCGTCAGGTGTGGTTCAAGAAGAAGGTGATAAAATGATCACCTATGAATCTCTTCCAGGAAAACCAGATCCTTCCAAATGAGGGAAGAACAGAACTTCTAAAGAGGAATCCAACTTAAGCAGCCGTACCAGTTGGAGAGGTGTCTGACGCTCCAGCCTGTCCCAAGAAACGGTCACATTGGCCATCTCTCATGGGGCCAGCTGGGTGTCACCTTGATTCTTAATGAGAATGGCCAGTCATTCAGGGACAGTGCAAACAACTCCCCAGACTTTCAAAGACATTTAGTTAAAAGAAAATTAGGCTCTTATATTTTAACTACAGCATAGGTACCTAATTCCACCTACAAAATTTTAATCATTTTTCATCAGTCAGTTTCCTATTATGCTTTCAAGTTTCAACTACATTAGGGGACAGTCAAATAAGAAAGAAAGAGAGTCTCTTTATTAGGTGGGCTCTGCTAAGGAACTTCCAGCCCAGAAAAGGGGTTATCCTGCCAAAACCCTATTATAGAACAGAGTCCATAAATATTTACTAAGTACTTGACTTGGTCATTGATTTGGTAATTCATTTATTCAGCAGATGCCTACTAGGCACTTATTCCTACAAGGCTCAGAGGCTGGAGATGATTAAGACACAGTCCCTGATCTCAAGAAGCCTAAAACTCAGTGGAAAATTATTAAAAAGCTTACTCTCATAGCAGGAAGAATGAAACAGGTGCTCTAGATGAGGTGCTGTGGGAGCTCAGGTGGTCGCACAGCAGGGGAAACGCTCTATAGCACGTTGGCACGTGAAGTCTGAGGGCGCTGGGGAACAGTGACTAAGGGTGAAATGCTGGGCCCCAGACGCAACCTGCAAAGTTGCCTCCCCTGGACCCCCAACCCCGTCTGCACCCCCTCTGCCCACCCCAGACCCTCATCTGAGGCTCTGCCCTCAGCCAAGCCGTGCCCCTCCCAACATCCTCAGCTCTGCCTCTCTCCACTGAACTCAGGCCAAGCATTGACTTTCCTGCATTGCCAACACATCACACCACTGTGCAAAGTCAGCATCTTACGGGCTCAGCTAACAATCCCCAGTGGGTCTCAGGCAGGAGTCTCAGCCTGCGAGAAAATCGTTCCCTTCTGTGCCCTGTTGTGATGAATCTTTTCCATTTATTAGATGTTCGATGGAAAGCTTGTCAATTTGGGCGTTTCTTTCGCTCTGTCTGTGAAATAGAACAGAGACCTCAAAGGGCAAAAGATGAAGGAGTAAAGTATGCAGTGGCATCAGGAATTTTGTAAGAGACACAGAAGTGCCCTGCAGTTGACAGTTGCCCTGTTGTACGAATGGAACAGCTTGATGACTGAATACAATAAAATCCCTCTGATTTTTTTTCATAATCATAATGTCTGGAACTTGTCACTTTTGAGGTTCCCAAATGTTAGTCTGACTGCAAAATGGAACCAATGTGGAGCCTTGGAAGAGGTGATCTCATCAGCCTGGGGACTGGTCTGGGTCAGGGGAGCACAGGAGTGGCCCAGGGGGACAGGGGGTAGAGCAGATGATGTGTGGCACTGTGGGTGACAGAGGGAGAGACCTGGATGAGGGCCCTGGCTCTCTGTGTCACTTAGACAAGCCATTCCACCTCTGTGTCTCAGTTTTCTCATCTTTCAAATGGGAGATGGTTATATCGAGAAATCAGTATCTGCTCTGATAAATGGGTCAGACTTAAACATGTGTGAAATTCTTTCCCAGAAAACATGAGTTGGTACAAGGAGGATTTAGATACAGTGACTTTATAGGCCAAAAAGCATACACCTAGAATGGGGTTAGCACACATTGAAAACCCTGCTTTTCTTTTCTCTCTCCTTAAAAACAAAGATTTTATTTATTTTTAGAGAGAGGGGAAGGGAGGGAGAAAGAGGAGAAACAGTGATGTAAGAGGGAAACATTGATCTGCTGCCTCCTGCACGCCCCCATCGGGGACTGAACCCGCAACTCAGGCATGTGCCCTGGCTGAGAATCGAACCGGAGACCTTTCACTTTGTGGGACAGTGCCCAACCAACTGAGACGTGGTGGTCAGGGCTCTCCCTCCTTTTTTTGAGAGTTGAATATTTTTCATCTCTTAGGACTTCTAGCTCCCTAAAATGAGGATCCGAATAACTACTCACAGAGCCCTTACTCAGTGCCAGCCTAGCTCTGTGTTAACTGCTCTGTAAGATTATCTCATGTTGTCCTCATAACATTCCTATGAGATAGGAATTTTACAGATAAAGGAGGAAAGAGCCAGAGAGGGAAGCAATTTGCCCAGAGCCACATAGGGGCAGGGGCAGGATTCGGACCCAGGGCTTAATCTTCCTCAGGGCTAGTGTTGGTTCTGAAAACAAGGAAGGGAGGTGGCTAATTCTGGAACTGTATGACTGTCTGTCCTAAGCCATGAAGGACAGAATCCTGAAGTCTCTCCCCTCATCCCTGTCTTCCTAGAACCGTTTGTCAAAGGGGCAGTGGAAAAAAACCAAAGCTTTACTGGTGCCACAGCCCAGTGCCACCCAGGCAGCAGGCAGTACTCGGAATTGTTATTGCAGTGGCCACGTTTACCAGTGGAGCAGGCTCAGTGCTTAACCCTCGTGCCATACATCCTGTCTGTCCTGCTGTAAAACCCACCCCCACCCCAATTTTACAAGTGGGTAAAAGATCACTGGGGATAGAAATCTCACTCCCCAAGTCTTGCCCTGCAAAGTGACATGACCCTTCTCGTTTCTGCTGTTTTCGTTGGAGACTTGAGCCCATGAATTATGTAAAGGTTGCCGGTGTGACCCACCCAGCACCAATGCTAATAAACTTGCGAGAGAGCTATTTCTGGAAACTCACCAAAACAGCCTGCAGAGTACTTGGGACTCGCGTTTGTCTTTTCAAATTGCTGTGAGGCGAGTTGAATGCAGATCCCTGCCCCTGGTGTGACTGCGGAGCTGGCAGCGGGGGTGGCAGAGGGATGGAGCAGGAGAGAAGCGGTTCTTCCACCCAGGGGTAGGGAGGGATGGGGCGCAGTGCTGTCGACGTCAAGGCCCCCACAACCTCCTTTCAGGCCAGGGAAGCATCTTTTCCATCAGACGGACTCACTCGGCAGCAGATTCCTGAGATTCCACATGGGGCTTTATTGTGAGGCGCCCCGTTCTGACCTCTGAGGCCAGACTGCCCAAGGGCACCCCTTGCCACTCACTGAAGGCGCCCTGTCTCCTTCTGGCCACTGGACTCACTTTAGCTGGCTGCTTGCTTAGGCTCAGCCCTCCGTGTGGGCAACAGGGCCGTAGATCCTGAGGCTGTGGATAGGACAGAAAAGGAAGGAGAGAGAAGACACAGGGAGGAAGAAGGCTCCAGAAGGGGCGGGGAGGGAAGGGTGGTCAGGCAGAAAAAAACAGAAGCCAAATGTCGCTGTCTAGTGCGCCCGGCCACACAGGGCCTGAGTCCGGGCCCTGCCACGCATCTCTGAGGCCCAGGCTGGACATGAGAATGGATAGGACAGCCTTGGCTGGGTGGCTCAGTTAGTAGGAGCGCCATCCTGTACACCAAAATGTTGCAGGTTCGATTCTGGGTCAGTCCACATACCTGGGTTGCAGGTCTAATCCCCAGTCAGGGCACTTGCGGGAGGCAACCGACGGATGTTTCTCTCTCTCTCTCTCTTCCCCTGCCCTCTCTCTCTATCCCTCTCTCTCTAAAATCAACAGATATATCCTCAGGTGAGGATTTAAAAAAAGAATGGATAGGCCCAGTTGGGGATGGGCCCTGGAAGCCATTCCAGAGGGGTGAGTCCCTCATATGGTCAGAAATGAAATGGGCAGATCCCCCGGGCAGCCTTGTGAGGCTGTCCTACACCTGGCCTGACCCAAAGGGACCTCCAGAGCCATGCTACATGGCCACCATACTAGTAACCATGTCGTATTTCAGATCTAGTGTTTTATCTTATACCCGGAAGCGATGGGAAAGCAAACAAAAACAGAGACCCAGGGAAGCAGAGGCTGGTTATTTTAGTCAAAATAAACAATCCTTGCGTTCTGCTCACAAGGCACAGCCCTCCTGGGCAAAATGGCAAAGGTCTTCCGCTCATCCTCCGCCCTGCCCACCCCAGTCTCAACACGGACACTCCACCGTCATGCTGGCGAGTGCCCCAGACCCACACAGTGCTCTGGCTGCCCACGACACCTCCACCCTCCACAGTCCCCACTCTCCAGATTTTCTAACCCTTACCCACCGCCACCAAAGTTAACCTGGGCCTCCCCTCCCCACCTCCACTACACACAGTCTTCCGGCCAAACTGGGAGCCCTTCAGAAGACAAAGAACATTAACTGACTGAGTAGCTACTACATTCCAGCCTTTATCACGAGCACTTTACAAGTGCTATATCGTTGATCCTTACAACTACCCTTTGGGGCAGTTGTTGACATCACCATTTTTAAATGAGAACCCGAAGCTCAGAGAGGTTAAGTAATGAGCCCATGATCACACAGCAAAAGGGTGCAAATATCTCAAAGCTTTTCTTCTCCTTGGCCACTCCAGTTTTTAACGGGTTTCCAAAGGCCATACAGAGTTGCACGGGGCCAGGTTTCACTCACTTTTGTAAGCCCAAGAGCTGGCCGGGTGCCTGGCAAGCCACAGATGCCGAATGAATGGTATTAAGTAAATGAGCAGATGAACAAATAAGAGAAATGGGTAGGTTAAAATGAATGTTCATGACCATCAATTAAAGGGTTAGTCTTTGAAGACAACATCCTCACATATTTGGACCCCGAAGACAGTTCTGAAGCAATCAATGGTCCTTTTTCATTTGTGCCTTCCTTCCGTGTCCTAGAAAACTGAGTCTTGTTCAGAGGAAAACATCGGGGTTGAGAGGAAAGCCCAACGATTAATCATGAGGAGCAGCTGTTGGCGCCGCACGGGAAGAGAACAATATGTGTTCTCACATTCGAAGCCGGGTAGCGGCTTACGCAGTGTGTTCCCTGGGCCCCGAGAGTCGGGGACAGGGGGAACACGATGATGTGCTGGTTGACTGACAGCACGTTCTCGTCTGTACCTTATTCAAGGAGCACTTTGGGGCACCTCCGCGAGAGAGGTGCAATAGAAGGCTTCCCAAGAAGGAATTGCATGTAAATCCTCACGCCTCTTTAAGAAAAAACAATACAAAATCGCTAGGTCCCTCGGGGCCTTGATAGAGGCCTGTACATGGAAGGGGTGCTGACTCTTAAGCTTCGTTCCCTTTTCAGTCAATCGACCACTGGTTCATAATCCTGTCTTTTCTGTCCCCTCTCTCCTCCGTTAGTAATCGTTTTATGTATTTTATGATTTATGCTTTCATTAAAAAAATAAGAAAGTGTGTGTAAGCCTTCATAACCCCCTTCCTTAGATAAAGGATAAAATGCTAAACATTTTTCCCAGTTCGAATTAATATTGCATGCTAGAGATTACTGCGTAGTGATACACAGAATTGTTCTCATTCCTTTTTTTTTTTTTCCCGAATCCTCACCCAAGGACATTCTTATTAATTTTAGAGGGAGGGGAAAGGAGGAACAGAGGGAGACGAACACGGATGTGAGAGAGAAACATCGACCTGAGAGAAACATCTCATAAGTGCCCTGACCCCCCAACCGGGGACCAACCTGCAACTCGGACATGTGTCCTGACAGGGAATCTAACGAAAACTTTCAGTTTATGGGACGACACTCCAACCAGCTGAGCCACACCAGACAGAGCCTCTTGACTTTTTACAGCTGCATAATACTCCCTCATGTGGACAGATCGCCGTTCACTCGCTCGTTTCCTATGGCTGGGCATTCGATTACTTTTCGGTCTTGTACTCTCTGACTGGTGATTTGAAAAATGACCTTGAGTGTCATCTTTTTATATTTTTGCCCGCGGAATCTTTGGGATACAGTCCTCGAAGTAGGACGGTCGCGTCAAAGGGTCAACGCACATGCCCTTTCCTTAGCTACTGCCAAGCTCTCTCCCAGGGCAGCTGCGGCCCAGGGCTCTCAGTGCCAGTCTCCCCCCAGGATGCTGCCCTGCAGTGCGGCCCAGGGCACTCCCTGCATAGTTGCCGGCAAGGAGGAACAAGTCCAAAAAGAAAGGATATCACAGGGTCACAGGAAACGGCCGGAATAGGAGATATCTATTCAAGAACCCCAGAGGGTTTCTAAACCCACCCTGCCCAAAAGCTACCTGGAGTCTGTAGGCCTTTAGGATCTACCTCCAAGTTAGGAGATGATTATGCAACATTAATATTCATAATCTGAACAATAGTATGTGGCTGAGGAGAACGTGTAAGGCTGGGAGTTGCACCAGATGTCCCTCTACCCTCACAAGGGAGGAGGGCAAGGGCCCCCAGGCCCCAGGCCCAGTGGAAAGCGACCTCAGCCCGTCTGCTCAGGGGGGCCAGCCGTTGCCCCAGCCGACGTGTTCGCACTCACAGAGGAAGCCAGGAAATCAGACAGCAGCTGCCTGGGACTCGTTACTTATAGCACAAACCGGTCTGCCCCGACCCCTGTGAGAGCTGTTTGCAGCGAGCAGCCCCGCAGGGCGGGCCTCCTGTGGGCAGCTGCGGCTCTATTTACACAACAATGCCTCATGGCTGCCTGTCACCTGCCCGCTTTCGTCAGCACTGCTTGGACACTTGAGCTGCTGGCATCCCAGGCGCAGCTGGGGCAGGGCTGGTGGAATCCCAACCTTCTGTCACCTCATCTCTTCCTCAGGAACAGCCTGGCGCCACAACAGCCCTCGGAGGTCACCCTAACGTGCTCCTGAGAGGATGAAAAACAGTTCTGTGCCCAGAGTCTAAGTCTCCTAGGGCAGCAGACGGATGACCAGAGGCATCCCCAGCAGACACCTCTGTCCCCAGCGCAGTCTGTAACAATGGGAGGCTCCCTTGAAGGCTTGCAGAGCACGGGGTGCAACAGGGATCTGCCGACTCCCACTCTGGCACCGAAGTGCTTGGTGAGCGCCATCAGAAACAGGCAAAATGCGCCTCCACTTCGAAAACTTGGAAGATCCGTTGCTGCCCACGTTTGCCACTGATTCTATAATTTTCAGGGCAATGCCGATGTTTTTCAATTGATTAGAGTCGTGCTCCACTGGAAAGGAAGGAAGACAAGAAGGAAGGGAGAGGGGGAAGAGGAAATTTTTGTGAGCAGCCAGGTCCCTTGCTCCGATGTGCCCACCTTAACTCAGGCAGCCCCTCCCTGCCTGTCACTCAGAGGGGCCCACTGGGTCACCCCGAAGCAGTGAGGAAAATGCAGCTGGTGGACCCCACCTTCCGGCCCGGCCCGCTCTTCCTCCTGACTCCAGCCCATCTCAGAGTTGCTTGGGATGCTTTGCTCATCCTCTAACAGGACTCCGTTATGTAGGCATGTCACTGACAAGAAAGGGTCTGAAGATGACATCGCTGCACCGGGGCCGTGGGTGACAATGTCAGCTCCTCTGCTGAATGTGATCGTGGTTACAGCCGGGAGGCGAGGGGGGTGTTTCAAACCCCCATTCCTTCAGGTGCAAGAGCCTTTTAGCTTAAAGACTTGAGTAGTTACAGTTGGGATGGAAAGCCCAGGTAATAACGTCTCTTTCTTTCAAGGTTAGGCCATGCGGACAGAAGAGTGCAACGTGAGAGCCGAGGGTTTGGCCCCTGGAGATTGATGGCCATAGGCTCTTTGCCGAGAGCTTAGCTGACTCACTGCGAGCCACCAGCGGGGAAGAGCGAGCCCTCTCTTGACTCTCAGCCTCCCTGGTGTTTCCTCTTGTCTCCTGATTCCCAAATCCCTGATTATGCCACTGAGTCACACAGAGATTAAGTAAATTTTCCAAGGTCATCCAGCTGGTAAATTGCCGAGTCAGGATTCAAACCCAGGACATTTAGCCCTAAGCCCAGCGCAAAGTCTAATGGGAAGCAAAGTCTAAAGGGTCATAGGTGGGAATTGGTCATAGGTGTGCAAAGTCTAATGAAACACAGGACAGCAAATTATCCTTTCGGTATAAGTACTTCCCAAATATGTCATGTGACATACTTACACCACCTTTTTATTTGCTGTTTATCTAAAATTCAGATCTAACTGGGCATTCTGTATTTTTAATTGCTAAATCTGTCACCCTTAAATCCAAGCTATGCAAGTGATGCCCATGACCTGGGAGAGCACCTGGGTGACCAGCACGAGAGCACCCTGGTGGCCCAGTGCTGTGAGGGTGTCATATGAAACTCCAGGCCTCCCTTCCTCCATCAGCAGAAGGGGGGAACGAGCCTGTGCAGAGATCTTATTGCAAGGATCATCCGTGAGCTCAGAAGACACTTAGCTGTCGCATGTTATACACTCAGTACAGTTGGTCCCCCATACCTGCAGGCGTGGAGCCCATAGACGCCAAGGGCCAACTAAGGGACTTGAGCATCCTCAGATTTTGGTATCCACGGGGGCCCTGGAACCGATCCCCTGTGGATACCGAGATGACTATAAATAGTAGCTGTAACTGGTGCGAAGAGGGTCTGTAACCAGACAGCAGCACAGACCGGGCCTTTAACGTGAGTCAGTCCGTATGGCTAAGGGAAGGACCTGTTTGGTACGAATAAGCACCATCAAAAAGCACCCACTCCACACCATGTATGATTTCATTTAAGCCACATAATAACCTTACAAACTAGGTATTTTTATAGTCTTCTCGTGGGTTTACGTACCCACAAAGCCAGTTTACGTAACATAACATTATCTGTAAGAGGCAGAGCTTGGGCCCAAACCTGCTTAACTCCAAGTGCTGTGTTCTCTTCACTGTAACTCTCTGCTCCCCTTCGTTGGGTCCCAGGCAGGTGTAACCCTGTCAGGGTGACGGATTAGCCTGTTTGCCACAGAGCGGGCCTCCTCTTCACCTCCTCACCCGCGAGTCTTCATCTCCGATTATTGGGGGATTTCCTTGTCCTGTAGAAACACAGCTGCGGGCTCATGACAGACTCAACGGGAAAGTGGATTTTGACTTTTTTGAAACTCGCTTTACCGTCAACTTCACTGATATGCCTGTTTTGCCTTAAATGACTGATAATTGTAAAATTTTAAATCAGAACATCCATAATCCCTTTGGGTGGCTGGAGGGAAGTTAAATGATAACTATGGGTTCTTGACACGCTTCTCTCATGCCCCCTGCTAATCTCATGTGCGCCCCTGTCTGTTTTTTTAATGGGGCCAGGAAGACCTGTTGCTCCTTTTTCCCTAAGCAGCATGACTGGTGAGGAAAAATAAAATAAAATAAAGTGAGGGCAGGAAGGCCCCCAAGCTGGAGAAAGAGATCTTTAGGAGGGGTGACACTTAGAAGTCAGTGTCCCTTCTAGCGACATGTGGCATCCTAGCCGGGGTCCCCCTCAGGAAGGAAGGCTCCATCCCTTTAGGGCGGCCACGGTGCGGACAAACATGTCTGCTATTTCCTGCAGGATTGAAGGCATCGGGGAGACTCGGGGAAAGATGGAGAAGCAAGTGTCACGCCAACCATGGCCAAAATGGGAAGTCAAGACAGGAAGCCGACACAGTCCATAGAAGAGACACGTTCCCAACATGTTTAAAATGCGACACTTCTCCCTCCACTGACTTGGTTAGTTGTGTAAAACGCCAAAACATGGAGACAGGGCCTCGGGGATGGTGAAGGTGTCCCAGTTGACTTCACCTTTGACTTCTTTCATCTTTTTATTGATCAAAATACCCCAGGACTTTGGGGTTGTTCCCTAATTCCACTTAATTTTGTGTTGTTACTTTGGACGAGGCAGACTGAGAAGAACCTTCACCCCTTACAACAAGTTCCTTGAAAAATCTCGACTGATTCACCTGGCTCTTTGCTGAACTTTACCCTTTTCAATCTTCTCTTTCCCTCCAATCTCTTTCCCTTTCGCTCCTTTACTTTGTCAGCAAAACTTGTCTTTACTGGAGCAGCCCCGGCCCTAACATCGATTATACATTCCCTGGCCAGGTCCTGTCAGAATGGGTTCCACACCCATCTCCCCAGGGGACTCCCATCTTCTTATGTAGGCCCGATAAGAGATCAGTGAATGTCCTGGGACCCCTCTTTGCACCCTGTTCCTCAGACACGAGTGTAGGCTCCGCCTCTCGTCTACACTCCAATCGGAAACTTGGTCCGTTGAATGTTGTTTGTGTCTGAAGTCAGTGGAGAGCTGTTTACACATCTGTAGGTCCAACGGGGCTTATTTGCACAGAGCTCTTACCTAAGCAGAGCGCCGGGGTCCCCAAGGGGGCTTCCTTGGAACTCCCAGCGAGGATGCAATTAGGCAGCTGTGGAGATCCACTGTTGCCCGAGTCGGTTTTCAGCTTCCCAAAACAAGCCTTGCCGCTGGATACCAAGCCTTTCCTTTGTCGATGTCAACAGGTGCTCAGGTCTGAGGTTTCCTGGTGGGGTGAGAGCCTTCACTGCCGAACGGCACTCGGGGGCTGTTTGTGTGTGAGGCAGGTTCTTAGGTCACGTCTCCGCGTCCCCACTCAGGGCCGCATGTGAAGAGAGACCACGCTGTCTGGGGCTCACCAGACACTCCTTTCTTTTAACCCAGTGATGCCTGAGGAAAGCTGACCTCCCTTGAGATCGGTTTTGTGTCTGGTTTCATTTTAAAGGGATTCCGAGGCCTTAACAGTTGGGTAGGTGGTTGAGGACACGGTTGTTCTTTCGCAAAGGTTGGAGGAAGGGATTCTGGTCGTTGTGTGTCTATGTTGGCGTCATCGGTCCACCTCATGCTCCCAAAGTGTGGCTGGCGGGGAAAGGGAGAGCCCCCCAGCACAGGAGGCTGCTTTGGGTTCTTTGCACTGGGGGTGTCAGTAGTGACATTCATGACCATTAAACACATATGAAATTTTCTCATAAACACGTAACAGCGGTCGTTGTGGCAGAGACTGTGGTGATGGTTATGAGAGCAGGACTGGTGGTGGTGATGGAGGAAGAGGAGGAGGGGGAGGAAAGACAGGGGGAGAGAGGGAAGGACACATTTCCATCGCTATTGCTCTGATCCTGAGATCTCCCCGGGCTTGAAAGGTGGCCCAAATGGCATCCCCTTCAATCCTGATCTCACTGGCACTCAGTACATCAGGTCCTTGTGGACAGTGGCAGGATTGGAAATGAGACAATACAGGAATTCTCACTAGGTTTCCCCATGGCAAGGTAGCTCGGAGGGAGTTTCCTTGTCTGAGTGTGTCATGATTCGTCAGCTCGCCCCGGCAACCTTTGGGTGCAAAAAGAAATACCAAGGAGGACGAGGTTCCCGGCTCTCAATACCTGCCTGAGAGGGAAAAGTCTGGACTTCGGAGTCAGATAGAGGGGAGCACAAATCCCAGGCGTTTCACTTCCTAGTAATTTACCCTCTTTGAGCCTGACCTTCCCCACCCACGAAATGGGAGTCATAACACATAATCTACTGACAAGGCTGGGCAGAGTAAATGAGACAGGGCCTGGCGCAGAGCCAGTTCTCAATAAATGCCACTTTCTTTGGTGCTGACACCATTTCCAGGATGGGGTCCGAGGCCACCTAACTATGGTCGAAGCAGTTTTATGCTAACTTTCTGTTCCCCCTCATCTTAGCTCTCAGTCAGGACCAGTAGCTACTTCCTGTCGTAAACACTGTTCATGAGCTACTTTTTCATTTGTTAGGAATCTCAACTCCTGTGACTTAGGATAACAAAGTTTCAGACAGCAAAACAACAGTTTAAAAAAAGAGAAAAAATTTAACCGCTCAGCTGGTTGTTTTTTCAAATGCTGCCCACTGATATTTTGGTTGACTTAACACTGTGAAATGACTCTATAACTTTTTTTTTTTACCCTGTCAGGATGTTTTCCTTGATGGCTGGCCCAAGTCCTCTTTGCTTGTGCCTCTCCATTATCTACTGATGCCTTCTGCCTGGTACCTGAATATAGCATCTAGATTCCACCACTTAAATTTGTTCCTGTAAAATATTTATAAACCATAGTATGACTTCATATAGTCCATCCTATACATATTTAATTGTCCTTTATAAACAAACCCTATTTTCCCTAAATCATTTATTTCCCCTTCTGAAAATTTTCCAAAGTTGCTTTTGCCTTAAGATACGGAGATGCCCCTATGTGGACTATTATTAAACACTCTAAAAAGCAGTGGTCCTGGAACCTGGGGTGTGCCTTAAAAGTGCAGATTCCGTGACCTTATGGCCAGAGATGCTGATTCACAGTCCTGGGGTAGGGAGCCCCAAAATGTGCATTTTCACCGCCACACGCACACAGTCCCCAGGTGATTTTGGTGTGGTCTCCCCGTGGACATTGCAGTTGGTGTGGTCAAGTGAAATACAAGCCACGAGTGTCCTGCTTTCTAATTTGTGATCACTTTCTGGCCCATCTCAGGGATCACATCAGGACCACTTGATCAGAGTTTCAATGTTCTCGAACCCTACAGCCAAACATTCACACCCTCTTGGCTTATAACTATAGGTGATTAAGCACGTCCATTAGAGACAGACTTTGCCAGTTGAACTTCTGGAAGGCTCTCCCACCTTCCTGCTCTTTGGGTCCTGGACTGAGGGGCAGGGGATTGTGGAGGGCTGGTTTCTCTACCACCCCCATGTTCCTAGAAATCTAGCAATTGTGCAACCTCTATGAATACCATTTATATTTTTTATAAAAATATATGAATAATTATTAATATTTATATTTGTGCAGCACATTGTGGCTCACAAACTCCCTTCGCTTCCGTGACAGCATCTGATCTGCACGGCAGCTCGGGCGTGGTAAGCCAGGTGCTGCGGTCCCCATTGTACAGGTGAGGGACAGCTCAGGGGGAACAGGTAACGTGTCCGGGGATTCAGGTAAAGGAAACAGAGGACCCAGCCCTTAAAAGGATGGATTCCTTCATTACCTCTACCTAAAGTCACACTCTTCCAGACTGTTCTATGATCAGATCTCTAGTCTTTGAACATTGCTGTCTAATAAATAATACTTTTGCTTCGTGAAGGTGTAACTCCACGTGGCTATGTGAAGAGGGCAGGAGATGTTCACAGAGTTTATATTTAACCTGTCCTTTAACCACGGCACTGGTATTGCCCATGGTTATATAATAGTTCTTAATTATTTTTCATTTTATTTTGAAAGCTAAACGTGAAAGGCAGGGGCAACTGATCATGTTATAAAGAACATACCTACCAACCTCAAGGGTCTAGCCCATAAGGAATGATTTGCCACAGACACATTCGTTGACAGGAGAAGAGAAGGCTATCAGTTCTTAGAACATGGGCTAGGCCATGGGTCTAGTTTTCTCAGGCTAATACCAGTCAATGGATCCTAGTTAATTAAAACTATTTATTGGACACTGGCTATATCCAAAGTTCACACAATAGATAATATCAAAAGAATATAAAAGGAATATATAACAGAATCCAGGTGCTAAACAAACTTGTGAGTCCTTAAACTTGTTGCTCTTGCATTCATTCATTCATTCATTTATTCACTCATTCATTCATTCAATAAATACTTTATTGAGCACTTGCTGTGAACCATACACTGGGCTGGGAACTGGGGCTTCCACAGTGGATAAGACTGACCCCCGAAGCCAACCGCCTAGCGGGGGGTACACACAAGGACCCTGGCAGTTACAGGCAGTGTGACAGATGCAGAAAAAAGGGAGAGCAGGGCGGTATGCGTGCTCTCACAGGGTCTTCCAGAAGCTGGACTGAGGGGTCGTGCCGGGACGCTGTACCTGCATAGTGGGCCCATTCGTCTTGCACGGATTGTGCGCTTACTTGGAGCGGCCGGCAGGGAGCGCGCTGAGGGCGTGGCCCCCAGAGCGCAGTGGGGAGTCATGGCTTCGCACTTGTAGCTCCCTCTGCTGAACCATTTTCCTCCCCTCCTCCATGAGCTAAATTCTAGTGCTCACACATCATAGCCCTGGCGGTACTGGGGGAACGTTAGATAGCCCACCTCTGTGCGCTGCGCCATCCTGCACCGATCACCTCCCAAAAATTACACGGGTCCTCACCACCCTCATCGTCCCTCACGTGCACCCGCCATCAGACTAGCAGCACTTCTAGGTCAGGACCCACGTGACGTATCTGTGTTCTCCGCACCGACGAAGGACCGTCGCTCAACAGGAGCTTGATAAACGTTGGGATGCGTAAATGTATGGATGCTTCTAAACATCCAGTATCTGGATGACGGGAGGCAGGAAGCTGAACACACATACAAATGAAACCCTTCGGGAACGATCAGGCACCAGGCAATATGTCAACATATAAAATCATGCGGCACCCTCTCCCCCGTTTATTCACAGCGCACCTCCTTACCCGGCATACATATCCCTGAAGACCCCCCCTCCCCGGGCATGAAATGCAGGCACAAGCTGTGGTGTTTAATCTTCTCTAATGAGAAACTCATCAGAGAATTATTTGAAATCACTAATGGTATTCTTCCACCCCAATAAAGACGGAGTCATTTTGGAACTGCTATGGGGAGACTGTCAGAAAGGTGGATTGTGTTTGATTAGGGGTGCGTCCATCAAAAAGCTGCTCTGTTGCAGGGTAAAACCCAACAAGGTCAGGTGAGAGGGAGGCCGGGATGCCAAGTCCTACAAGTGCAGGGCCAGAGTCTATCGTTGGTTACATTTGTGTTAGTTGGTTGTGGTTTTGTTGTTGTTGTTGTTGTTGTTAATTTTAATTTTTAAAAATATTTCAACAGTGTGAGTATTGCTGTTCCTAGTATCGCACAAAGGAGTTGAAGGTTTGTTACACAAAAAAACTGTGCCCAGATGTTTATAGTGGGTCTATTCATAACTGGCAAAACCTGGAAGTACCAGATATCCTTTGGGAGCTGAATGGATAAAGAAACTGGGCTACGCCTCGACAATGGGTAATAACCCATTATTCACCACTGAGCAGAAAGGAGCTATCAAGACGTGAAAAGATATGAAAGAAATTTAAATGCGTATTCAGTGAAAGAAGCCAATCTGAAAAGGCCACATACTACATGATTCCAACTATGTGACATTTTGGAAAAGGTAAAGCTATGGAGAAAGTGAAAAGATCAGTGGTTGCCATGGGTTAGGGGAGAGGGCTGGATGAACAGGCAGAGCCCAGAGGGATTTAGGGAAGCAAAACTGCCCTGTATGGCACTATAATGGTGGACACATGTCACTATATTGGGTTGGCCAAAAAGCCTGTTTAGTTTCTGCTGTACAAAGGCACCTTTTTTAATTATCACCAATAACTTTATTGATTTGGATACTTTGAGCATGTCAGCTGTCTCCAGCTATTGGCTTCTAATGGGTGGAGGCCGGAGGTGCTGCTAAACATCTTCCAATGCATCGGACGGCCCCCAGCAAAGAATTATTCGACCAAAATGTCAATAGTACCAAGAAACTTCACAAACCACTTTTGACAGGTTCAGTCAGTCACTGCATCTTCTCCATACACTGCACAAATCTTCTTTTAGCATTTTAGTTGAGTTTTGACCTTTCTTGAACTAATAAAGCATAATACGCTGCAAACGTTGCCTATCTTCTTTCATCCTCAATATTAAAATGGCTGCACACAAATTCACCAATTTTGATAAGTTTTTTTCAAATGCACACTGACATGACCGCTGTCACCATACAATCTAACAAAATTGTTT
>PVJD01011030.1:0-49187 GCA_004026545.1 Mormoops blainvillei | reverse complement strand
CTAGTTGCTGTGCAGGGTTGGAGAGGGGGTTTAGGCCCATAGAGTCTCTAGGCGACCAAGTTTGGAATTTTCCATGCAGCAGGTCTCTACTTCTGTGAACATCTGGTAGGACCAGAATCTTATTCTGATTCAGTGCTCTTTTCCTGATATTTGAGCAGTAACAACATTTGTAGTTTTGCAAAGAGTTCTTTCACAATTTTATGAGGATGTGTACATAGGCTACTTAGCTAATCCTTTGCGCTTTCTTCATCTGTGTGGCCCCACCTGGCCTGGGAGCATGTCACCCCTTCTGAACCCCAGGCAACGAGAAGGGCAAGCAACCACCTTGACGGAGCCTGGGATGAGAGATTTTAAGACCCTGCCTTGGAGCTCTGGCAAGGAAGCCCCTTCTTCCTTCTAGATGGGAAAGGATGAAGGTTTGGGACTCTAAGCAAAATATTTTTAGAAGCAACAAAATATTTTAGAAAGCAACTTAGAAAACAAACAAGCATCTGGGAACCACCAGGCACCTTTATAATACACGACTCTCTCTCTGCTTCTTCCCCACTGACTCTGTTACATGACGGCCTATCAGCTGCTCTGCTTCACCCACGAGGCAGTTCAGAAATTTGACCAAATCCCCTCTTGTATTGTTCAAACTTGTTGTTCACAGTCGGTCTTGCCTCTGAAGCTGTCATAAGCTCTCTGAGGACAAGAGGCCTCCCTACTATTTCTTTTGCCAGGGATATGGTAAGTGCTCAATGAACTCTTTCCTGGTGGAGGAGCTGAAATTGTGTGTGCGTGCATGCGTGCGTGCGTGCGTGTGTGTTTTGGGGTGGGGGTCAGGGACTGTATTCGTTCCCTAGGGCTGCCATAATAAAATACCACAGACGCAGTGGCTTAAGCAACAGACGTATATTTTCTCCTGTCCTGGAGGCTGGAAGTCCAAGATTAAGGTGCCATCAAGGCTGCCTTCTGGTAAGGCCACTCTTTCTGGCTTGTAGATGGCCACCTTCTCTCTGTACCCTTACACAGCCTCTCCTCTGTGCCGGTGTGAAGAGAATGAGATCTCTGGTGTCTCTTCTTCTTTTTAGAAGGGCACTGGTTCTTTTGGATTGGAACCCCACCCTTATGACCTCATTTAACCTTAATTACCTCCCTAAAGGCTGTACCTCCAAAAACAGTCACACTGGGAGTTAGGGCTTTAATATACGCCAATTCAGTGAGGGTGTAGCAGGGTGGCAACTACAAATAAGTACCCTGAGATTGTTGTATCTCTGATCTGTTGGGGACACCTACCTGGCATGTATACAGGTTTTAGCTCTTGGGGGAGGTCCTATTTCCTAATTGTGCAATTTTCCAACTGCCCCTCTCCTGTCATTGCTGGGTCACTGCAAGCTCTGAACTGTGCCCTGGAATAGTGACTGCTTCCCATCACAGTCATTTATTTACAGGGGACAGAGCCGAGGCCAGACAGTTCTGGCAGTTATTCAAAGCCTTCCTACCAGTACCCTCCTGAAGTTAAAGGCCAGCGACATGCCTGAACTGTTGTTCTGGCTTCTCTAAAGCCAAATTCCAACCTCGGTTGATTCCTGTTCGTTTGAAATACGTCCGTGTGGGATGTAGGTAGATGGCACGTGGGAGGGTACGTGGGGAGAGAGAGTGAGTCAGAAGGGAAGGGGAGACAGTGCTTCCCCTTCGGTGCTACAGCCTGCTTTCTCCTGATGAGTCTAAATGGGTTTACGGGATTTGATGTGGCCACAGGAAAACACGCCTCAGAGCAAGCAAAATGTCAGTGTTTTGAGGCCTTTCCGTTGGAGAGGGTGAAACGCCGTGGTCACTGCGTGTTCTCCTTAGACCAAGCAGGGGAAAGGGAAGTGTATGTGAGTCTCTGATAATTCTCTTCTCTTTCTTCCCCTTGCTTTTGTTCTTCAATAAATCACTCAGGACAATCTGCTTCTCTTTAGTGGTGTGTTTTCCTGGGGTTCAGTCTTTGTTTGAAATTCTAGAACAACACAGTTGCAGTAAATATGGTCAACCTACGTGTAATTATGCTGGTATGTCAACTTTGCCCCTCAGAGTCGGGTCTCCTTTGGTTAACCAGAGGCCCCCCCTGACTCAGAAATGAGACCTCCTGCAGGACCCTGTGGAGGGCCGACCTCGAGCCCTGCATCTGAAGGGGGTAAGCGAGCCCATAATTATGTTCATTGTTTAGGTCGGAGTACAGGAGGGTTTACATTAAAGACCTCAGCTGGCACACAGAGCGAGCCTATGGAAAAAATGAACGGGCCCCCTCCTCCTGCTCCTCGGTCCCAGCGTTGCTTGGCCAAGGGCTTTGGGTTTCACAGACGCCTTCCTTGACTCCTCTTTCTGACCACTCCTGATTAAAAGCTTGGATTCCCCTAGTTCCAAGAGGCATCTCAACCCTGATGTCCGGAAACTGAGCCAGGAGCCGGCTTTTGGGAATCATGAAATTCAGATCTTGGGAAGGACCTGGAGGTGGTCTAAGCTGGTGTGACTCAAACCTTAACCTTTCGACGGATCACTTGGAGATCTTGTTAAAAATGCAGAGTTGAATGCAGCAGTTCTGGGATGGGGCTGGGAAGTCCACATTTCTGAAAAGCTCCCAGGAATGCCCTAGTAAAGCCCCCTGCTCATTGAGCTGTACTTGGAGTGGCCAGATTCTAAGCTAAGCCCTTCCTTTTACAGAGAATAAAAGAAACTTTAAGAGCTCTGAAAAGGCTTTTGGGGCAGAGTAGAAACTTGAGCCTTCTTGTCCACAGTGGTCACGGACCCGCATGGGTGCTACTGGCAGGGATGGTGCGTGTCTTAGCAGAGAATACCCTTCTGGGACCACACCTGGAATCCTGGAGCAAAGGACTCTTTCTCAGATGCTCTGGGATGGACAGGAATCCCTAGAGCTCTTGACATGCATGAGCCTTCAGGCCTCCGCAGCTGGTGGTCTGGATGGGAATGGGTCACTACGGGTTCCTTTCCAGGGCTTTCAAAGGGGCTTGGGAAGGGAAAGCACTTTTAAGCGTGCTGTCTATTGAGAGTTATGCGTGTTCCCTAACCCCAGGCCACTGTCAGAAGTGTCATGTAGAGCAAATGGTATTTGAAGGAAAGGATTTATGGCTTCATGGCAGAAGAGAAAGAGCGATTTTAGTAGAATTCAGAGGATTTGAGGCTCTATGTCTGTCTCTACCACCATGAGACCTTGGGCAAGGCAGTTAACCTCTCTAAACCCCACTAGTAGAATAAGTGCTCCATGTTACCTCCCTGAACCCAGGGACTAGGCAATGTGCTCTTTTCAAGCTTATTTTGACTCTAAAATTGAAATCGTAGATCTTATCTTTATATCTGTCTATCTATCCATCTATCTATCTATCATCATCATCATCTTTTTTCTACCTTTATCTTTGTCAAGTTACTTTAGTATCGCATGCATGGTTGCGTAGTAAAGAACGAACCTAAAGAGAGCCCTGGCCTTTGCCCTTAGCTACTGGGTGGTGATCTAGGCTCCTGGAACTTCTGGCCCCATAGGAATGTCTTTGTCTTCGGGTTTTGGCTGCTAGGAAGCCTAACGGCGTCGTTTATGGTGGGGCTTTGGGGCACATGTACCAGCTCTAACCTCCGGAGGAACTCAGAACTAAGGGTATTGCTGAAGCTTGAGGGAGGGTTGGAGACTAAAAGTCAACGGTGTGGGCAGCATGTGTTGGGCCCTCATAAAAACTGTGGACTCTAAAGGCTTGGGGGGGCTTCCCTCGCTGGCAGTACTCTGCTTATTGTCACAAGTTGTGGCCGGGAGGATATAACGCCAGCCATGACTCCACAGGGAGAGGAAACCCACAAGCTTTGCATCCAGACCCTTCCTGGACTCGCTGGATGCATGTCTTCTCTCAGCTGATATAAATTCATATTATTTCGCTGGACTGAAACTGCAGTCGTAAGTGTAGCATTTTTCCGAGTTCTTTCTGTGAGTCATTCTAGTGATTACTGAATCTGAGAGTGTTCGTGGGGACCCCCATATTTGTAGCTAGACAGCCTGAAGCGAGGGTGGCCTTGGATACACAAGACCTTGCAGACGGCGTCTGAAGGGAGGGCAGCCTTACGGCACTCTTCCCAGGAACTCTGTAGTCGGTTGCACTCTTAACAGCAGCAACACGCCAAACATTCTGGAAACGACAAACAAAAATCGATCGGCTCCTTGAAACAAAGCTTGCCTAGGTGTAGGGTGAATCACGAGTGTGGGATATTAGTTAATTCATCCTGATATGTTCCATCTTTTTCTCTTTGGTAAGTTCATTAATAGAGGTATGTGCTGTGCTGTAAAGAATTGGGGGAGAGAATAGAGGTGACACTTAGTTTTGGAAAACTTCTGTTATCTATTCTTCCTCTTCCCTTTGTCACCTCCAGGCTTTGCCAGGTCTCTCCAGAGGCTATGCTTTTTCTCATTTATCTTATTTTCTGCTAACATGTTACTTGATAACTAAGAAGTTAACTGATAAAGGTTCAAGACATTTTCCAAGAAGATTTCTTTTTGATATGAGTCAAAAGAATATAACTACAGTGATAAGATATGATAAAGCCTATTGATGAACAGATAGTGAAACTTAAAACAAAACATTGTTATCCCCAAACCCTCAAATCAAACCCTAGCATAGAACTACTATGGAAGCAGTTCTAACTGGCATTCCAGAGGCCACAAGTTAGAGCACAGCCCTGAGTCACAGCTCTGACCTCGGCTAGCAGGCCCCTCGACCGCTCAGTGCTTCAGTCCTCTCATCTGTAATATGGGGATAATTATAGTATTTACCTCGTGGGGTTGCTGAGAGGAATAAATGGCCTGCTAATATAAAGAATCATTAGATTTTGGTGGCCAGTGGTGTTTCAATGAAAAAACCCAAACAAATAAAGACACCATATTCGGGTGTTCAGTCTTTTGATCGTGACGTACTTGAATTGCACAAGTTGACCACTGGCATCTTGGGGTCCCTCAGAGTTTTAACCAGTGGGCTGGGAGTGAAGCAGAACAGATTAAAATTTGGAAGAACAATGTCCTTTTGTGATTCATCAAATCAGATTAGCAACTGGAATGTGCATGGCATGGATCTTGTTTACTTAAATACAGCTGACCCTTGGATAACACGGGGCTGAGGAAGCCAACCCCTCTTCCTGGTGTAGTTGAAAATTTACATATAACTGTTGACTCCCCCAAAACTCCACTACTAATAGCCTACTGAAGACTTACCAATCACATAAACAGTCGGTTAACACATATTTTGTATGATATATGTGTTATATACTGCATTTTTATAATACAGTAAGCTAGCAAAAAAATGTTATTAAGAAAAATCATAAGGAAGAGAAAATACATTTATAGTACTGTATATGCTCATTGAAAAAAATCTGTGTATAAGTGGACCCGTGCAGTTCAAATCTGTGTTGTTCAATGGGCCAACTGTAATGGAAACAAACGTTCTCTTGCATTTGGCAGTGGTACGTTGAGGCGCTGGAGGTGAACAGTCACTAGGCGGATGGTGTAGGTCCAGATTTCCCCAGCCTCCTCCTTGACCTTGACCTTGACCTTCAACTGCTGAAACTTGAACCAGAACACAATGGGAAGAGCCTAGTGGAGAGAGTTTGGGATCCAAACATCAAGACAGCTGTGGGACTGGATTAACGACAACTTTTGTGAGCCTAAGTTTTTTCATCTCTAAGATGAATGACAAAACTTCCTTCACAGTTCTGTTAGGAGGACTAAATGAGGTGATGCATTTGAAATGTTTGGAAATAATTAAGGACAATGCAAATGTTTGTTATTGTTTTATCCTTGAAATGTATTGACTCATGTCATTGCTCCTACAAGGAGGCGCAGCCGGGTTCGGTGGGTTGCCCAAGATGAATTAGAGGGAGGGTGCGATATGCCTTAGGGCTGCAACTGGGCTGAGTTTAGCAATCGCCTCCCACACTTTTTCAACATGTGGGTCCAAATGTCTGCTGCTTAGGAACAGACTTCATTCTGTGGGTTGTTTTGTCTGCTTGGTTGAACTGTAAGGATCTGTGCATATGTTGGATTAGGTTCCATTTTGTGTCCAATTGCTAATTAATTTTGTGACTCAGTGAAGTCATGTAGGTCTGGTGTCTTCATGACATGGGTGGCCTTGGCCCTGCATGTCTCAAAGGGAATTTGGAAAATAAAGACAACTGAAGGACTGAAATTACAAGCACTCCTTGGAAGACACCTCCAGTGTGGAGGCAGGGAAGCAGGGGAATTAAGTGCACAGACTCCTGAGTCAGATGTGTGTTTCTGAATCACAGCTCTGACACTGACTACCAGCTCGCTTAGCTTCTCCGGGCCTCAATTTTCTCATCTGTAAATGGGGGATAACCAGAGTTAAGTGGGGTTATTGTGAGGATTAAAGGCTTAGCAACGTAAAGAGCTTCAAACAGTAGGCTACAGTAGGTGCTCTGCAAGTATTGTAGAGTCGGGACTGTTCTCTCTGTCTCCTTTGAAGGCAGATTCCTGCAGGAGAGATCAGCACAAGGGTGTCTGGCACACTGGGTTCTTATTTTTCTGTAACACTGCCCCGTAAGTCACTGGTAAGGGGATAGTTGGCCAAGTGCTCTGCTAACCTTTGTAAAAATGTGGAGAAAAAAAATGTTTAAGGATAACTTATAAATATTGACTCTTCCCTGACTATTTTCACGGAACTGTAAAAGAAGGTTTGTATCTCTATAAACATGGAGGGGAAAGTTTAATGGCTGAATTAATGCATACAATGATTTTTTCAGTCGTAGCTGAACCATCACAATCGAAATCTCTTTTCGTGTCCCAGAACTGAAGGACAAGATCGTGCTGTAGGACTGATCAGTTAGTTCTGCTTTCTGTCCATGAAGTCTGTCTTCCCAAGCACTGAAAGGGCTACTACCTGTTCCCTGGCCTGTTCACTGCAGCCAGGCAGTTTCCCATTTCATAGGAGGGAACCTAAGGCCCAGAGGTACATCTGTTGGCCATCTTTGCCGGGAGTACTGATAACGGTTGTGTTACTTTGAGATTAGTTGGGCCAATGTTGGAAACTTCTCGCTGGATAGAAATGCTGTGTGAAGGGATTTTGAAGGTTTCATAGGAAAACCTGTTGGTCTCTGTCCGGTTTAGGGAGGGTCAGTTGTTATTCCTTATGATCATTTGCAGGAAAGTTCAATCAATTTCTGACACGTCTGACACAGCAACGCCCCCAAAATACCAACGTTGAACTGAATAAAAATACCAATGTTGGACTGAACACACTGTTCCAATACCTGGGGTCCCAGCTGTGTGCTGGCGCTGGGCTTGCTCTTCGGAGGACTGAGCATTCTTGAGGAGCCTAGAAAGTTCTTAAAAAAAAAACACAAAACCGAGCCAGGTGAGCAGGACCGCCAGGAGCTCTGAGTCTGTGTGTGCAGAAGGGCTGCGCGGGTGGGACAGGACCGTGGGCGTGTGCCCTCAGGGCTTTGCTCCCGGTGCAGCAATGACATTTCCAAGAAAGCTGTGTATTGCCCTACCTCCTTCCTAGAGTTTCTTTTATTATGGTTCATAAAAAGGTGTTTTGTGTGTTTTTTTAAATTTCCAAACATACATGCGATTTGTCCAGCGGAATTCAATGCTCTGGGCCAAAGGGGAAGGGAAATGTCATCCTAGTTATTTCTTATTGGCAAGTGTAGTTGAGGTCTGGTGTGTATCATTGTCCAGGGTATGACATAATGTATCATTCTTGGAAATTGTGGGAATATTAGGTATGAGCCTTGCCATTTTGAATCCAGGAGCTGTGTTAACCTATTGGCTGTGGCATTCTCTTATCTGTTTACTCAACAATTGTATTTTCTCCCATTTACTCCTCATTCTTTTTAGAAGAGAATGTTCTGGAATACCCGAAGGTCTTATAGGAAATGCTGAGGTAGGATGCCCCTTGGCAACCACGAGAGTATTGGCTACTGATAATTTGTAGCTGTACTTTCTCTGGACCAGCCCTGGGAGAAGGAAGCTACCTTGCCCAATCTTGCCCCCTCTCCCCAGGGCACCCTGCATCCAGTTATGACTTGAGTTGAGACTAGGAAAGCCTGGGCACCTGGCTTTAACTGGGACAATTGAGAAGGGCATCCTAGCCTCGAGCTTTTTATGGGATTGGCCAAACCCTTGGTTATAGCTGTGCCACAGTTAAACTCCCCCACCATGTCTGCTTCCCCCACTGTCTGACGGATGTTGTTCCCAATACTGCTCCCCAATTTGCTCTGCATCCAAATCTCTATCACAGAATTTGTTTCCAGGGAATGTGATTTGAGGTAGGTCCCTTGGAGCTACGATTAGGGGTAAGTGGTGGCAAAGGTCTCTGACCCTTTCTATCTTTTCAAGAAATGTTTCCAAGTCATTTTTTTTTCCTACCACAATCTTCTTTTTTCCTGCCACAGTCGGAAGGCAGGGACTCCTGACCCTGTCTAGGTCAATATTGTTTACATGCATATGTGTGGAAAATCTGGAAGGATACCTCCCGAGCTGTTAACAGTTATTGTAGGAGAGAAACAAAAAGTAAATTTCGATTTCAACTACAGAAACTTCAATGTTGCCTAAATATTAAAATAGAAACACATTCATGTATCATCTGTATAATTATTTTTATTTCTTACTTATTAGTTGTCTTTGGTATCTGAGGATGAGAGTCACCCCAGCCCATGCATGCACTGGTCCTCCCTTCTTCCTCCTTTCCTTGCCACCTCCCTGTCATCGCTGGTCCTCTGGGTGCTGGGTGGAGGGGCCGTGGTGGGAAGAGAGGTGGAAAGTGGGGATAACGCCCAACCACGGGGTCCACTTCCTCTACCTGCTTAGCCGATGTGTCAAAGCAGAGCAATGCTCTTCACCCCTCGCCACGATGAGCTGGTGGAGGACTCCTCCCTCACTGTTTGGGGAAGTGTTTGTTGTTTGTTGCAGCAAATGAGGTAACTCATAGAAAGCACCTAGTGTGGCTGGGAAAATGCTTAATCGTTGACAATGGTTTTTCATCATCATTATCATCATGTTGTTGTGACTAGATTTCTGTGTAGAACATTAGTTTCTGAATTTTAACCAGAGGGGTTCCCCTTCCTTCCCCCGGAATTCTTTGTCCAACCAGGAGAATTCAGTGCAAAATGAGCACTGCGATGGGGCTCTGTCTCTCCACTTCCCTCATGGGGGATGGCTAACAGGAGGGGCCCGGGAGAGCTGCCCTTCTCCCTGAAAGCGCCCGTCAGTGTTTAGGGCCACCTTATCTGCAATACAAGATGTCGAAGACGGACCCCTTTCCATTGGGCAGGGACAAATTGTTTCCACTTCGAGGAGGGGGAAGAAGGGTGAACCCTCAGATTCCTCCCTTCTGCTGCCCTAGAATAGCCCCAGCCTTCTGTGTCTCTATTCCAGGGAGAGCTGAGCCCCAGATGTCAAAGGACAAGCACTCTGCACAGTCGAGCCTGTTAAAAATACCATTAACTCAACAGTAATCCCCCAAATGAAAGCCCAGATCCTGTACCTTGTTGCTCTAAGAAAAGTTACCCCCACCTCCTTGCCTCAGTTTACTCATGTGAGACATTGAAGTTGCCAGGCAGATGCTGGAGCGATGGGGGTCGATGTTTACAAAGTGGGGCCTGGAACAAATCCTTATTACCCATCTGGCCTCCCTCCCAGTGCTGTTTGGGGCTTCACTGGATTAGTGAATGTGGCTGTGAAGCAGGATATATGTAAATATAAGGTAGTCATCAATAAAAAAATACGGCTTATTTGGTTTAAATAAGCTCTTCAAATAATGTCTTCCCGGAGGTCAAATATGACAGGGCAGCATTGTCATGATAGATAGATGTGGATAAAGAGAGGACACTTTGTTCCAAGGCACTGTTTTCCAAATGGATTCCGAGGAACCCTAAGCACAACAGGTGGTGCTTTGAGAAAAGGCTACATGTATTTGTGTGTTTGCACTCGTGTGTGTACATACGTACTTTTTTTGTGTGATCAACATTGGGAAACAATGCATACCAATTTGGAAGAAGGGAGGTGATGAAAGTAAATTTATATGTAGAAGGAGGAAATAAATAATACATTATGCAATTGTTAAAATGCTAACAAATTCCACAAACATGACAAAATCTAGAAAACTAATGTAATATTTTATTCATTAATTACTTGACACTTCTGTGATAATTTTCCTTTTATATTTTATGGCTACACGTTCTTAGTTTATCTCTTCACATTACAACACTGTAATACTTTCTATCGAGAGCATAGAAAGATAATTTAGTCTTTCCCTAACATGTTTGATGGAAAGTTCTCTTTTATTATTGATAATTAAGAAAATGTCAGCATTGCCACTTGTTATTGGTAATGTCATATAGATGTTTAGGTTTTTGTCAAATTTGGGACAACCTCTATCAAGTTCCTTTCTTATGTGAGCCATAAGATTTCAGGATGCTCCCAGCTTTCTGGGGAGTGACTCATTTTACTGAGTCTTTATACTGATGACCTTCATTAGCCTACGAAGGTCTGGGAAGGACCGCGCCTATCTAGTGAGGGTGCGGATACTTGAACTTCATCTACTTCAAGGTAAATTTGCCTCTGTATAAGACCCCTCTACTCACCCCCAAGTATTTATTTGGAAAAAAATTCAAACCCAGGGAAAAGTCGAAAGACTACTACAATAAACACTTGTATACTGCTCACCAAGATTCGCTAATTAACATTTTGCCACACTCGCCTCACCTCTCTCTTTCTCAACCTCTACCTCTCCACCTCCCCCATTAAACACACGTGCACGCACACACACACTTCAGACTGTATCTTTGAGGAACAAGGACATGTTCCTTTATAACTGCAATATTATTACCTTGTTCAATAAGTTTAACTTAGATAATAACACTATCTAATATACATTCCATATCGCATTCACATTTCCCCTATTGTCATCAAAACGTTCTTTGTAACCTTTCCCTCCCCTCCATTCCCCTTCCCTCTCTTTCTATTTCCTTTCCTTTCCCTTCCTCTCTCCTTCTCTCCCCCTCCCTCTCTCTCCCTCAGCTCCTCTATCCTTTTGGCATGTGCCCATTAATCTTTGCACACTTCCTTACTTTCCGGGTCAAGATATTCCACGATCACATTGTACTTTTAGCCTCAGACCTAGAATCAGCCATTTCCCCCAAGGAATCCTAGTTCAAGGACTTCATACAAGAAGAAAACACCTGTTAACACCTGGTGGATGCTAAAACATAGCACTCTATAGGGTGGCCACCATCCTGTTCAGTCTGGATCCTTGTGCCATTCTCTTCTTTGTGAGTCAAGTCCTTGGGTTGGTACCTAAGCACCAGGGAAGCCACTGATGCCCGTAACATCTGGAGACACTTCACCAGGTATTAGACAGGTACCGTTTGCTCCATGGAATAAAGCTCGGCCCGCACACCCATCGACCTTGTCTTGTCTATTCCTCCTGTGGCTGGGGGAGTGAGATGAGGGCAGAGTAGATTGGAGAGATAACCCATAGTAAAGAAAGAAGAAGTTTCTGGAAGTTTTCCATACCCAACACTTCCCTTCCATGTATAATGGCTAAGCCATTGTTTAAGGTCCAACCCAGTATCATCTCTTACAGTTTCAGTATCATGTGTTTGGATAGCTGCGGGGACAGTCTTGGGGCCTTATGGTGGGAACTCATGAAGAACAACCTAAAGCTTTGTCAGTGCCCTCCGCTATGAGTTTGGATGTTTTCCAAAAAGACCAAAAAGCTTCCCCCAACAACCCTTGGGAGGAGAGCTTTGGAGACCTGAGAATACATTCTGAGCCAAGGAGAGTCAGCAAGCCTGGGCCCTGGAAGGGGCAATGAAGTGTGACAACCAGGGTGCCTGACGTGGGCTTGCTTCCCTCTTCCCTGGACTCATTTCAGAGTCATCAATAAGTTTCTCTTGAGAGCTGTCCTTTGAAAGAGCCCCTAGAGTGGAGTAGAACCTGTAAAGGTGGTGCTACCCAGAAACCAGAGGGCCAAATGAGCTGGCTGAGGAGGCGAGGAACCCTGGGGATTGCCGGCCCAGAGCTGAACCAGGGTACCCCAGGAGAGGGCCTAGGAAGGCACTCGTGAGGTCGAATTGGAGGTGGCCATTGCCGAGAGCTACCAGGTGTGGGGACAGGATAGGAGAAACCACTCCCAGCTGCTGCCACGAGTAGCAGTACCCTGGTAGGAAGTCCTTCCACTGGAAACAGAATTTCCTCTCTTTTTCTGCCTAGGCAAGTGGCTAAGGAAGGAAGTTAACCTTTCTCCAACGTGATCTCCTCACTAATCAACCAGGGGACTAGATGACCCTTTTTTATGTCTTTTTTTCCCATGCGTTAGCAAAATGAAGCTTCTGTGGAAGCCCAGTTAGGTAGACATGTAGCTGCTCTACATGAAGAGGAAGCTGGGGCCCTAAAGCCTTCCCAGAGGCCCCACCCCTCCCCTTCCTCCACCCCTCAATGCCCCTGGAGGGAGGTCTGGGTTTTTACAGATTCCATCTGGAATGAAAAAATAGAGGTCTAAAATATTTTCCTCATTTTAAACATGCAAATGCAGGCAGAAAATTGATTATTTGGAATCCTGCATGGAAGGCATTTGCGGGTGCTGGTAGAGGAGGCACAGGAAGTGCCTTCAGCGCCGTGTGTTTAGATAGCTGCGGATGAGAGCCAAGGAAGGGCCCGGGAATCATTGGGACTGTTGGCTCTGATGAGGGCTAAGTGAACCACATAAACCCGAGTCCTGTGCCTGTGGGCCTTGGCTGTTCAAAGTCAACAGAGCCACGGGGTCCAAGTTTGAATGCACCTCAAGTGCCTTCTAAAGGCATCATTATTTTTGTTCTGCTTATCACAGGTCTGTGTTGACACTGTGTAGAATGGCTATAGGTTTTCTAGAAGGTAGGAGCAATTCTGGTCATTTTGAGAAACAACTGTGTCATCCAACTCTTATCTTAGAAGAGGGTCCATTCATTCTCTTTTTGCATGAGATCCATAGGATTTAGAACCTTATGCTTCCAGAAGATTTTGCTTTTCCAAGAATACCCCACGATTTCATTTGATCCTCATAATAATTCAAAAAAGTAGGGAGAGGAAGGATTAGGCTCATTTTGCAGGTGGGCAAATAGAAGCCCAGGAGATGGCGAGTGACTTGCTCATGGACATGTCGCCAGCACATGGTGAAGCTGGCACTATATTTTCTTATTTTGCTAAACCAATCCCAAATGCCCAGCTCGGTCTAGCTGGTGGATCAAATGCAGGTGCCTTAAAAAAGAAGTTTGTGGCTGCGGCTTCTGTTGGGAGGGTTAGCTGTAGGCATCATTAAAGGTGGAATTAAGACCTCCTAGCAATGCCACCAAGGGCCTGCTTCTGGCTCCAAGCTCCACAGCACATGTCGGTATCTGCTTGGGAGGGTAGTGCCCCCCACTCCTGACTGGCTTCCAGTTATAACTGCTTTTCCTGTAGTGCCCTGGGCAGCAGGATGTGGCAAGTGCACACATTTGAAAACCACTCCTAACTCTACTGCTCACTGGTTCTATGTCTTGGGCAGCTTTTCGGAGCTGCACAGAATGTTGGACTACTTCATTGTTTCTTTAAATGCATGGTTGACCACCTGTGACAGAGTTGTGTGTGTGTGTGTGTGTGTTCCTGGGTGGCTTCCAGCCCCACTGCACCAGAGTCTCTGGGGCTGGATCCCAGGATCTTCAGTTGATTTGGTGGCCACTACTAGACTAAAGAGTCCCCAGGTGTCTTTCCAACTCAATTCCTGCTTTCAGCAATAACCCATTGCCTTGACCCTGGGTGGCCTGAGATTTCTGGAGGGAGGCAGTGGCACTTGATTTAACTGTAGATTTAAGAGGATGTTTCAGGTGAAGACTTGCAAAAATCTGAAAGTCTAAGGGGGAAATTATTGAGCAGGTGGTGCAGGCCCGTATGTGGTGTGAGAAGACATCATCTGTGCTGGCCAGGAACTGACATAAGTTCTTAAACTCTCCACATGCCAAGCAAAAGTGTGAGAACTGTCTTGCCTCTAATAAATCACCTTTATGGGGAGATGTGTCTTCTTGCTGTCCTCTGCCTAGACCTCTTAACTGAGGTGCTGTCTAGAGCTTGTACCCGAAGGAAAGGCTGGATTCTTCCTTCCATTTCCTTTGGAAGAACATGGCAGAAACACTGTGTTGACCAAAGAAATGAGACCAGAAGCACTGAGATGAAGAAGAAGGCTGGCGAAAGAGTCACATGTTAAAATATGTGCAATACTTATTATAATTGTTTTGTGTACTCCTATGGTGTGTTAAAAGATTTCACACTTTATAAGGTCTGGCTTCCAAATTGAATATGATATTGTTTTGTACTCAGGTTGCATATAAAAGTAGCTGTAACGTCTTAAAGAACTAGTCTTAGGAGTACGCTCATGGACCAATGTTCTATAGTTTATGCTTCGGAGCTTGAATTTTGATATTTTAATACACTGGGGTTGATAAAGTCATCAAAAGTGTAGTGGCAAGAAGCCAAATCCTAAAGGGAGGCCATTGTCTTAAGAATGATTAGCATTTATAGCTTACATGGGAACATAAGCTTTATTCACCCAAGGCTACAGAAAAGGTGATATGGAAATTGTATGCAATTTAATATAAAGTATTGAGGGTAGCAAAGTGAGTGGGATATCTTGCTGGATAAGCTTATGGTCATTCCAAATCTTCATGTATAATTTAGAAAATTTAGAAGTGTATTTGCTATTTATCTAGTGCCTATAGTTTATTACGAGCTGCCCATGAGGTAAATTTTAGTTACACCCTCTTCTGCGGGCTCCAGAGGGCAGTAGTTTGGGAGGAGATCGCAGTCAAGAAATGGCCATGATCCACTAGAACAATGAGAGGTTCCATCAAGCACGAGGAAATAAATTGGCCCCTACCACTGTTCCGATGCATTTATTCTCATTCTTCTTTATCCTTCAAAGATCATGCACAGTGCATTGAAGGCCAAAGCTACAAGTTGTTTCAGTATCCTGGGATCTTATTTAACAGAACCAAGGAGACTCAAGTTTATTTTAAATTGCTAGGCTCCTTATTCCCAGCTCCTTATTTCTCCTATGTGGCTATTCCAGTGTCCATCGGTGAGCAGCTTCATCGCAGCCAGCAGCCCAAGAGCCAGCCAGCTGGACACCAGCATCTGCGGTGAAGCAGACTTTTGACAGTCCAGCCCTCTGCTTCAGCTGCTGGTGTTTTTCCCCATCCAGTGATTATACCGAAATAAACTGTTCAGGTGAAATGAACATATCTAGAAAGAGGCCTGTAAATTTGAGTCAATGGAAAAGTCTGCAGAAGGAAAAGCGGTCTGAGCTGTGCATTAGCGATGGAAACAGCAGTGAGGGGTGGCGCTCATCCTGCCAGGGTCGCTATTTCCACGTGGAACATCCTAATTTGGGTTTAATAGAGTTAGAATATTTTGCATATTACTGTTTTTTATTTAAAAATTATTGCTGCTTAAAAAATAATAGTTCTTAAAAAGTTGCTCGGTTTTCCATTAATTTTTTTCAATTACAAATGACAGCATTACTGATAGTTTGAGCAGTAAAGATAAGGGGAAATAATCACTCATAATCCCTAACAATTATTATCTTTGGTTTTGCCCCTCCAGTCTTCTTTTTATAAGTATGCTTTTATGTAGTTGTAACCGCAGTGCAATACAATTTCCAGCCTCTTTCCCACTTAGCATGTGTCACTTGCATTTTTCCATGTAGGTAGATGGTCTTCGTCCTCCTAACAGCTGCATGATGGTCCATTGTAGTGTATCATAATTTACTTAACCTTTTACCTATTGTTATTATTTTGATTGCATTCCGCCTTCCACTGTTATAAAGTGCATTGTGATGGGCATCTTTGAGCATATTGTCTTCTCACATTGGTGTTATCTGTCGCATTTAGAAAAAAGTCCCATTCAGGAACCAAGATATTTACTCAAGAGTGGGAATTACATTTGAAGGTAATGGGGAAATGGGGCATTATTTAATAATTACAGTGGGAAAATGGGGCATTATTTAACAATTTATTGGGTCTTCACTATTCCACAAATTGAGGGGAACATGGAGCATTAAGGTATTAGCCCAATCCTAAGTGTTTAGGCACCTTAAAAGTGCCACCGATTCATTCAGAGGTCTTGAGGAGCTGTTAGGACTCTTCTATCCTTAGGAACATGATAATGTTCTTTGTTGCTGGTCTTAATTGCCTGATTACTTTTCAATGCCCTTTGAAGATACATAAGAGGCTATGTGCAAGGGTAAAAAAAGTCAGCATATTCTTTGGCCAGCATCCTTCAGGAAAGACATCAGTGATAGCCTATTTGTCTGAACTTCACCTGAAGGTGTGGGTTTTGTGGTTATAATGGCAATGCCATTCTTGTCATGTCCAATGTCAGTAACATGGCCCTTGCTGAGCGCCCAAATGAAGGCTGTGATGCCCTGCTTAATACTGGCCTTGTAATTACAGTGACATTCTCTATTTTTTTTTCAGAATTGCGAAGCTTCTATTTAATGAAACATGCTTAAGACTAAGAATACTCTGTTGTCTCTCTTTCTACCTGTTTTCTTGACTGAACTTCATTCCCTCATTATGAATGTGAAAGGGTGAATTTTGGGAGGGAAGGAACCAGGGTTCACTATAGTGGGTCTTTGTGAGCTAACAGCCGGGAAGAAAAACAAGCATTGCATTTTTTAAATGGGGGGAAAAATCAGGAAAAAGGCATGCATAAAGGATTTATCCTTTCCATGAAAACATTGATTAATGAAATCTAGTATGAACGAGGTGTCATGCCCTTTAAATATTAGATTTCATTACTTAGTGGATGGTAGACTTCTGAAAGGAGATATTCTGCCTCTGCCGGCTCTTCTCGGACACAAATGTCTCGTGCCCTTGCAGTGATCAAGGTTGCAAATGCCTTGGGTAACCGAATCACTGGACAGGGTGAAACATTGTGCTGGACAGATGTGTTGTCAGGAAAGGGCTTTTGCTGATAAAAGGGACAGCTGCCCTCAGGATGGGGTGGTGGTGGGGGAAGGGGAGCCATGCAAGAGGAAAGGAAGTATGCAAGGGAAGGTGACCCAACCGCACGAAGCCAGCCTCCTGAGCCCCCAGCTGGGAAAACCCCACCAGCTTGCTAACTCTTTTGGTTCTAGCAGAACTGGCCAGACATCTGGCCTCTGTTCTAATTAAAGTGATCAACCAATTTGGTGGCTGCAGTGAGAAAAAGAGTAGTGAAATCTTGATGGCTGTGGGGTCATAACCAAGGCCCTACATAATTCTTCAAGACTGAGGCTTTGTCAAATTATATCCATTTCCTACGGGTTATTCCATTCAATTCCACTTGGATTTATTGAGTGCCAGTTATATATAAAGCCCACACTTTAGCCCTCAGGAAGCTCTTGTCTATTGGGGAAAGGAGGCGAGGGGCAGTTGACTATGGCATAAAGGGGAATGAATTCAACACCATGACAGAGACACACACAGAGTTCTGCAGTATAGCAGAGGGAATCATTTATTTTTATGGAGAGAATCTGGGAAGGCTTTCTGGAGGAGGTAGCATTTTCTCCGAACTTGGAATTTGAAAGCCAGGTTCCAGGCAAATATTTTGGAGGAGTGCGTGAGCAGGGAAACAGATTTCCTAAATGGAATTCCCCACCTGAAATTCTCTCCTCTTCATGAGATTGAGATAAGACAGTCATTCTACTCCAGGCACAGATTTCCTACACTTTATGGGTGACAGCTCAGGCCCTGTGACCTCTAAGACTAAGACTTAGACAGATGGAACACGCCAGGAGCCTGGCTTTTTGCCGACTTGAATTGTTGGAGAAGGATCATTTTTGGCCCCTCAATACCTGGCTTATGTTTATGTTCCAAACAGTGCATATGGTAACCTGTTCCTATCAGGAATAATTAAGCCCAATCTACCCAAGTTATCTCCTGCTAGGTAGTTAACCAGCACTTGGCTCCGTAGGCTTTGGCTACCGGCAAAGGGAGAGCTGCCCATCTCCATGTTAATGAGCCAGTTGGAGCTTATCTGTGAACCGTTTCCCTTCCCTTCAGTGGACCCTCTGATGTTCCTCCTCCATTCCCCGCTTCTTTCCAAGTGCCCAACGATTGGCTGGCAAGATCGTGCCAGGGCTCTGAAAAACTCTTGGTCTGATATTTGTTACTGAAGGCAAAATGATCTGCTATGTATATTTTATAAGAAAATGTGTTTTGTTTAGAGCTCTACAGCCAGCCCTCCCTTCCCCCCCACTAATAAGCTCATGTCAGAGCTCTGGAGTTAGTTTGCCATAGCGGTAGCCTCAAGGACATATTTTGTAAAAATGAAAAATGAACATATTATTTATATATCAATAGTGTAAAAAGCATTGATCAATGCAAGCAGCCTGATGTTTCCCGTCTCTATTTCCTCTCCAACCCTCTTTCTCCTTCCCCTGCTCCCCCTCCCTTCTTGCCCCAGGTGCTCATGACACGCCTACTATTTAGAAAGAGAGTTCTGGTCACTTTGTGCTGGGATTCGGTCTTTAATATGGGTCCTTCAACGGCCGAGCCTCCAAAATGACTCTCTGACAGCCAGCCATTAATTACCATCATCCGCGTCTAATTCATTCATCCCTCTCCCTCTCATGTAGAGGGACAGCTAGGGCCGAGGGCACTCAGGGAAATGTAGGCATGAGTCCATGTTCTTTATGCAGAGAGGGCTGCCGGAGACTTTGTTGGATGCAGGGGCTTTAATTGAATTGGCTTGCCAATAAAGCTGTTGTCATTCAGTAAGTGAATTTGTTGTACTACTCGAACCACAGCTGCTGCAGACAGCCCGGAATTTCCTGAAGACAAGCCAGGCCCTGGGCTTGCCTGGGTTCAGCCTCTTCAATTGATCCTGGAGGCTGGGCCGAGTGTCCCACTGCAGGGCTTAGTTTTGGCACCTGTTTGGGTGGCAGTGAGTTGCCGAGGCAGGCTGGAATCGATCTGGAACCTGGTGAGCCAGTGGGGCGTGACCTTGGGGGATCGTGTAGGAAACAGGGAACCCATAACATGTTAGGGGTGGCAACTGGCTGGCAGGAAAGCCCTGTCCACCACCATTGGGTGTTTTTTCAGTCTCCAGACAGTGGCTGCCCTTGGCTCCATTGAACTAGTCATAAGAGGATATCGTTTCCCATTGTAATTGAGAATATGACAGTTAATATATTTGTAGAGCCTTGTTTAAGAGGTTGAGTGGTACTGAGGAAATACCATAGCATTCGAACTGGCATTTGTTACTGGGAGATCGTTGGGCCAGAAATGCTCTACCTCTCCCCACAGTTTATAAAACATGGCAAGATTGGCAGGTTGTGTGATTTATGATGTCTTTAAAGTAACATCAAGATTAAGGAAAATTTTTCAAGGGACTACAGGACCATTTTTATTTTCTGCATCCAAGCACATGCAAGTAATGGGCTCAAGTGAATGACAGCAGGACTGGCAGGCAGATTTGCATGTTTTTTTGGTGTCTTTACGATTTATATGGACGGGAATTTCTCATTGAGCCCTTCTTTCAAGGGATTTCTCCCCCTTATAATTTGGGATTCTCTGACCGGTGTCCAGACCTTTTCAGGGAACCTACTCAAACTGTAAAGAGTTCATAGAACAGAAGCATCTCTGGTTTGCTTTTAATTATTCAAGAGCAGTGGATTTTCCAGCCCTTTGCACCTGTTCCCCATGGTCTACCTATCATTTGGTCATTTCGTTGTATCTTTTACCAGGAAGTTAAAGGGGGAAAAAAACCCCTCTAAGTCAAATTTAGTTTTCATTTGAATCCTAAAATTCTGACAACTCAGAAACTCTTTAAATTAAACCCATGTATTGGCCCCGTTCTTGACCTGACTGACAAGTGAGAAGTGAATTGATACATTGCACACATGGCTCTAAGATTATAAGGAAAAAAGATGGTAGAGCATGGGTGGAAGAGATTTTGGAATTCTCTGTCAACATGAATATATAGAGTTAGGGTGAGGTAGAGTGTGTATGCGCTCAAGTGTCTGTGTGTGTGTGTGTGTGTGTGTGTGAGGTGGTTTGGGAGGAAGGGAGGGAGGAGGAAGGGAGAGATTGACATATGTCAATGTCTGACTTTGGGGTGGAATAGAGAAAATGATGCTTCTAATTCTAATAAGTAAACCTATTAACCATAACTTTTCGTAGGGATAATCATGCCTTTGTAGACTCTTCCCACAGATGAACTCATGACAGAATATGTGACCATGAAAATATAGTTACTGCTTTGCTTCAAGAAGGTGGATTGAACTGAAAAATAAGTTTAGGGTCCATCTTCTGAAGCTTCAGGCTTATACTAACTTTCCCCCAAAATTGATTAACTTTTAAAGTCAGAGCCAAATTTGTTATGAGAGAAAGTGAGATGTTCTGAAACAGTAAGAAACAAAACCCAAAGCAAATTAAAGTTATTCCTCTGAATGGCATAAGCATGCCTCCCAAGCAAACGATTCTGGTGGGTGCTTTTCTCTGTTCCCACCATCTGGCCTCTTTCTGCACTTCCTGTCCTCTGTCTTCTGGGCTTTGCATCCTTCCTACTACTTCCTACTCCACCTCCTCCCTGATCTCCTTACTTCCTCTTTCTCTCATATCTCTCAGGCTTTTCCTTCTGGTCTTGTCCCATTGTATATCAGATTACCTAAGAATAATATTAAAATTTAAAGTGACCTCATCTTTACACATATGATTTCCTTAAACTGCTTCCCCAAATGATTATTCTTCCTTCATTCATGTTGGTGGATTTGCACGGCTCTTACCCGGTGAAGATGCCATTATGACCCTGGTGGTTTGCTCTCCGATGCTACTCCCCACTAGCTACCATCTAGGGTGGAAGACTGCGTTGAACCTTCTCAGGTAATAAATTCAGGGAAATAGGATGAAACCAATCCATAATATTATTCATTTGGGGTTTCTGCTTTTCATAGTGAGCACCTTTCTGTGCTTCTCTTTGGTCAGTGGAGTTAACATCTCCACATGAACTGGAAACACTAAGTTGAGGATAGTCTCATGAGGACTTTGCACCTTGCTCTGACACCTTCAGTGGCTCGATCAGAATTTAGGTGTATTAAGGGATCAAGGAATTTGGCTTAAATATATGAAGTTCTCAAGGTATTCTCAGAGCCTGTTCCTAAGCCAAGTTCTGATGTTCCCTAGGGGAGAAACCTTTTCACGTGCCAAATGAACACACTTCAGTGTGAAACCTCATGACAAGTTAGCATAATACTTTAATCATTTTCTAGCAGTGGCTATGGAAAATGGTTCTGGAAAAAATAAAATCAGTATCCCTTTTTGGTCTCCCTCTGCGTTGGCAAGCATTGTTTTCACTGTTCTTTCTGAGACTCAGAATTCAGCTTCGGTTCCCGTGCGGCTTGCTGCCCAAGCCAGGGTGTGAGGGGAGGCAGGATGCTGGGCAAACCTCGGGGCTGCAGGATAAACATGGTGATTTTCCTGGGCATTTATTTTACTTAAGAATTTTTGAGGAAAAGTTAATTAATGGAAAGGTTATTATTACATTATAGTGTCAAATACAACATTTGTATTGATGTTAAATAAAATCAGGAAACTTCTGCTTGGAATTCTCTACCTCAGCCTCCATCTCAGGGCCCTCAGAAGTGTGATTTCACTTTTGTCCGCATGAAGGGTGGGAAGTTCCATGGCTTTTGGGCCAATTGCCCTCCTGAGTTTCTTATCAGAGAAAGACTGATTTGTCTGACAATGAATCTTAACGTCTTTGGAGCGTGGATCACATGACATATATGACGTCAAATTCATTCACGCTACAATGATGCTAGATATTGGCAGCAGTGCAAGTGTGGGAAGGCAAAAGACTTTAGTCAGTTTGAATCCTTCTTGGTTTATGAAAATGTCCGGATGTGCACATGGTCAACCCATAGTCATTTGAAGACTTGCCATTTGTGTGTGGATTAGTTCAGTTTATGTTCCAAATTTCCACTTACCTGCTTCTAGGGTTTTCTTCACTCATTAGGTTAGTTGCGGTGGGTTGGAAAGCTATTTAAGCAGGATCCCAAAGATCAAATCTTAGACTGGGCTCAAGGGAGACATCAAGAATGGACACTCTTGGCAAACGCATCCTATTGATTTCTGTAGGCCTTCGGCCCCGTGCCCTGGTGTGAAACTCCTGTTCCTGCTTAGATCTACTCACCAGGTCGTAAGGGCTCCTTTAGCCCTTCTGGCCGAAGGCCTGGCCCAGATGCAGTCTAGCGATCCCCTTAGTCCTCTAATCCCACACTCTGAGCTCGGTTTCTCGAATATTGCCTTTTGAGATGAGAAAAAGTGCAGGCCCTCCAGGTAGAGCGGAGCAGACAAAGAGGGAATTTCTCTATAAGGCTGGAGTAGAGTCGATCTAAGATGCCCACCTTTGCCAACCCACAAAGGTAATGGTTCTAAGCTCGTGTGGCCCCTCCGTGGCATGGAGGTGCTCAGAGAGAGTAGTGGGAGCAGATAAAACCAGAGGGAGTACCAGACCTAAGCACCCCACACTTCTTCACCCTTCCCTCATCCCAGGGTGATGCCCGGGAGTGAGAGAAGGGGAGGTCTCAGGGCTGCAAGGCCGGCCAGTGTGTGCAGGGTGTGGGGCGATGTTTCCAGAGGGGACTGTCAGGTCTCGGCTGCTGGTTGGACTGTGGGACCTATCACACGGCCCCACCGAAGGAAGATGAGATGATACTACCTGCAAGGCCTCCTGGTCGTTTCTCAGGTTCTTAGGCGTGGGAAATGGCCCCGCTGTGGAGGAAGATGCATTGTCTCAAGGTGGTGTTGCACTGTGTGTGCACTTCCCTGGCACGGTGCCCGGGACTGACATTTGCAGGGTCCAGGATCCACGAGGGAAGGGTTGGCCGAGCAGTTTAAGAGTGCAAATGGGACTGCAGGAGGGGCCGTTTACCTGCATGGGAACACACTGTTTTCTAGCACTTGCCTAGCACCACTTACCTACAATTTTCATGTGTTAATGGCAAGTGATTATTATCTAGTTAGTGAATTTACTTGAAAGAAATAAAATGGCCCGTACAGTTCCCTAGTTCAGACATTTCACGAACTCTGACGTGCGGGGCCTCTGAGGTGCGAAGGGAGTGCTCTCATGGAGTTCTCGCATTGGGGGGTGCATGCGAGCGCTTTTCTTCACAAGGAAAATAAATGACAACATTCTGTTTGGGGACCTGAAACCGCATGACTGAAAACATAAAGGTGACAACTGTGATATGCTTTTTTAATGAGGGCAGAGATGTCAAGAGAAACCCGCCTTCTAGGAACAAAACAACACTCTGTCAGGTGAGGTGGACTTAAGACCTTTTTCTCTCTTGGAATAATGTCCTTAAAAATAACCAAATTTTCCATTCAATAGAAAAATGTTCATACCTCCCTCCCCATCAATATGAATTGTTGTCATTGAGCATGGGGCACTAGCAAGCCATATTGATTTGGGAAATTAAAATGGGAATGCTCAAGAATGTTTTCGAAGAATTATATGGGATTTTAGCCATCTGAATGGCGTTCTTTTTAGGGTCAGTGAGAGTATTCTTGCTAAAATGTAGCCCATTGCTTTAGAAATAGTTTCCTTAATGTCTTTCCTGTCACCCCTGCTGGGTCTGCGCAGGAAATGTAAACCAACATACAATATGTGTGTTTATTTTCATGTCCCATTTTATGGGAAATTGGATGGGATATTCCACTGAGGCTTCAGCTATGAACTGTTGACAATATGGGGAGAACAGTGCGGGCTGTTGTTGAAAGAGTTTGCAAGGGCAGAAGGGGCTTCTGTAACCTTTGAGAGCTAACAGGGAAGAGCCAGGCCTGCCTGCAGGACGGGGAGGGAGGTGTTCAATAATGAAAGCAGCCGGTGAGTTGCTGAGCCATTAAATGACATCTTCAGCCCCAGTTGTCAGCACAGTAGGTCTGTTGTGCCACACCTCATCTTGTGGGATGTTATGTCTGATACTGTGTGGTCTTCCTGCCTCTGCTGTCCACAGGAAGCTCAGGATACCAAACACCCAATCCAAAGCCCATAAGGGGTCATTAACCAGGAGGGGGGCCGAGTTACCTCAAGGACCCCTGCAGGACTGGAGAGGCTATAGGTTGTCAAACCAGTCATATCCTGGCCATGTGCAGGTGGTAGTTAAACAGACCCTTTTCCTGGGATCCTACTGGAAAAGCAATTTTAAAAGTGTCTGGGTAACGTGGGGCCTGAGCAGGGTGTGCGTGTCTGTGTGTTTCCTGTAGAAGGTTTGAAATCTCAGTGCTAGGCCCATATGTAAGACCGCAGTAGGTGTCAGTGGGAATGCAAGTTCTTCCTGCAGAAGAAAGGAGTTAGTATGTTTGCATTTTGAGCTCATAAACAGCTGCAGCCTGAACCATCATCGCAAGCACACTGGGGCCGGAGGCGCTAAGGGCCGCTGTTTGCCAGCGCACTGTGACGATTTTCAAGCTGCAGGCTGAAGCACTGTATAAACTTCCAATGTGATTAGGATTTTGTTTTGTGTTTCTAAACAAGAAAATTGAGCAGTGTCAAATTAATTTTGTAGTCTTGGTCACTTTTTAATTCCAGTTGGCCATCCCAGCCTAGATTTGTACGAATACTGATTCCAGGAAATAGTTGAAGTACTAAACGTGGTAAATAAATGTGTTTATTTTACAAATGGATTCAAGATGAAACACCCAGCACTTCTCCAGGGCATTTCTGTCCCTACCTGTTCACTTTAGCAGCTTGACCAAATGAATTCCCTTCCCTTAGTATAATATTTAAATGGACTTCTGGCATTCCGATGCATTGCCTGCTGCTCCAGTCCCCTAAGCAAGTCATTTAAATAGATTTTGACTATCTTGCATCTACTATGAAAGCCAATCTATCAAAAATCCTGGTCACTTCTCTCTCTCTCTCTCTCTCTCTCTCTCCCTCTCTCTCTAATTTTAGATGAGCCATGTGGAATTATTGGCATTTGAGAAAGCTCATCTTCTGAGTGCTGAAAGTTTTGGATTTAATTTTTAACAAATTTTCCCCTTTCCTAGCTAGAAAAACGAACAAAAAGACAAATAAGAAATGCTGCCATAAGAAGGTAGCAAGCTCTCAATAAAGATTTCACTACTAAATAAAACCCCACTTTAGCTTTTTGGGAGAATATTTCCACCCCTTCCCTCAATTCCCTGTCTTTGATCTACCCAAAGGTTCCCATGTCCAATATAAGAAAAGGGGAAGAACCTTGGCAGGTGGACCTGGACTTCCAGGAATTTGCAATCTGATTCAGGAGAGAAGCTCGCCCCATTCAGAGGTTAACTCCTGCGATTTGCGGAGCACAGGAGGAGCGGTGCAGAGTAGAGAGGGCCAAGATCATTATGTATGGGTCAGGGATCAGGATGTGAGGTCAGTCGGCCTGAAGGGAGGCAATGCTGACAGCAGCATGAAGATGGAGAATATAAGGGAGACAGTCACCGCAAAAGTAAGACATGGAAGGCCAAAGGTAGAGCTGGAGGGCAGGGACTTGGCCATTCTGACCATCCCCAGGAACAGAGGGGGTCCAGTAGGGGAACAGGAGGGATGGGCTGGAAAAGGGGTATGGGTGAGTCTGGGAGAGGCCTTGAGATTGGGCTAAGGAGTTGGGATTGTGTGCTGTAGCCAATGGGATGGAGTTGTGCCAAGAAGCGGTGGAAGCTAGTGAGGCCCAATGTAGAGGCTCCTGTTCCCCATGTTTGGGAGCTTCGGGTGGAGCACACGTTAAATTGCAATGTGAATCACCGGAATGATGGCTTCCTAGAGGCCAGAGACCAATTTTCTCTGAGTGGGGGGCAGTAGAGAATGCTATGGACTGGTGTTGACTAGAAAGGTGTCTAGAAGAGGAGGGCTTTTCAAGGTGGAGGGAATAGTGCTTCAGAATCTTTAGATTCATCTTCTACCACAGGAAGATGATTATTAAAGCAGCACTAGATCCTACCTTGACAGTCAAGATGTGTGAATAAAAATACACTGGCCGCCAAATTTACTTCCTGTTCCTTTTCTTCCCGTTCAAAACAGTAATTGATGCTTTTTTTTTTTCTCCAAACAGATGTTCTCAATTTTTTAGCACATTGTGGGGTTGCCGAAGCATGTGGGGGGCAGCAGCTGGCAATAACATCTTTTATTTTCTGGCTGTGGGTTGGAGTTAGAATCAGGATTTAGAAATGGGGAAGCCGTGGCTTGTGGTCCTGCATCCTGACATCTCACACTACATCTCAGGTAGCAGTTGTCTTTAGGGGTCAAACCAGCAACCTATTGGCAAGTAGGTTGCATCTTTATATTATGTAAGTTATACCTGCTCGTGGCAAAAAAAAAAAAAAAAGAAAGAAAGAAAGAAAAAAGAAAAAAAGAAAGAAAGAAAAGAAAGGAAGTTTCCTTGACTCTAGTTCCTCTCTCCAGAGTGAACTAACCTAATAATAGTTTGGTGTTTAAATGTTATCTTTTTCTCTTGCAGATGATAATGCTGACAACAAGTAACTTTTATTGGGGGCCTCTTATGCCAGAGGCTCTTCTCAGCGTTTTAAACGTGAACTCATTTAGTCAGTAGATTAGTCCTGTGAGGCAGGTATTCTGATTTTCTCCATTTGGAAGGGGAGGAAAGTCAGGCACTGAGAAGTTAAGAAATTCTCTTGAGATCACGCAGGTTGGAGGAGATGAAGCCAGGACTGACACCCAAGCAGTCTGAGTCCTGAATCTGTGCTCTTAATTATGACTTTACGCTGCCTCCACAAATGTGTATAAGACCATTATATATTTAGTTCTTAAAAACTAAAATCACATTATACCTGTTGTTTCCTAATTTTCTTTCTTTCTTTCTTTCTTTTTTGGTAAGCAAGAAAATGTGGATTTTTTTCATGTCAATAAATATAAATCCACTTCATTATTTTAAAAATCTGCATAGAATTATCCTGATATACCATCATTTGTTTAATGAGTCTCCCGTTGCTGGCCATGTGTGCTCTTTCCAGATTTTTGCTATTATGAACAATAATTCAGGAAACATCCTAACAGCGATAGCAGCAGCAACAGCTACCCTTAATCCTGAATAGTATGCTTACTATGGGTAGGGTCTCATTCTAAGTTCTCTCCATGTATGAACTTGTTTAAACATGCATTTTTGCATAATTGAGCAAGTATTTCTACAGGTTACAAGTCTGGAAAGGGGGCTGCGAAGTGAGAGGCCAAGTGCAATTGAAATTTTTATTGCAACTGCCAACTTTTCCTCCAAAAGGGGTTATTTATTGTAAACTCTCCACTGAAGACTTTGGTATTGTTTGGTGTACACAGACCCATAAGATAGGGGTCCTCTCAGAGGCCTCCAAGGGTGGAGGGACAAAGTGATACAAGTCACCAGGTGACTGAAACAGTATTTATAAAAGGCGGGTGGCATAGCTAGGAGTAGTGCAGGAGTGCAGAGAAGGGAGGTTGGTGAGGGGCAGAGGTATTGGGAAAGGCTTCAGAGAGGATGTGGGCTGTATGAGGCTTGGAAGGATGGAAGGATTCAGAGGGGATGGGTGGAGGGCAGTCCTGGTGTGGCGCAGAGAAGGACAAGGCTTGGGGAGCGGGTGGTGTTGTTTATAAATGGACCAGTGAGTGGTTGGGATTGTGGTTCTGACTAAAGTGCAAGGTGCGAGTCAGGGAGTGGCCACCTAGCCTGCCGTCAAGCGGCATAGGGTAAGAGTAGAAACAGAAGCCCACCTGTCTGATGTCTGAAGTTTTAAAAGTTACAAATTGCCTTTTAATTTATTATTACAAAAGATATAATTTTTTTTTTTTTCGCCTTGACACATGAATCTTTGTGGAACATGGCCCTGGAAGGTAGTGAATTACGTTTCCAGATCAGCACAACTCAGAAAGCAGATAGGGCTTCTAATAACCCAGGGTACTTGCTGTAATTGCTTTGATCACCCTTTGTCTTCTGCCAATGTGGACGCATGCTCGTGGTTCAACTGTTTGCGACAGCAAGGCAGTCATGGCCCAGCAAAGGCAAGTGGGTGCCCTGGACACACGGAGGTTGGAACCCCTGTCTCTGACTCGGAGTTGACCTGTGGACAGAGAAGTATTGCTCTGCCTCCTCCCTCCTCACCCACTCCCAGCCAACAAAGAAACGCAGGTGCTCGCCTATGACTTTCTGTTCTGCAATGAAATGACCTTCGTGTTTTTGTTTCACAGGCACGTTAAGGTCTGACTTCAGGGTCACAATAGGGAAGCGAGGGCAGTGGTAAAAAACCCAGTACTTGGATGCAAATAATTGAGCCATTTTTAATTTGTTTAGTTTAATCAGGTAGGGGAATTCTATATTTAAATATAACTAGCCACTTTGAATGACGTACGAAAGTAAGCTATGTAGGAAATGTTGGGTGACATATGCCGGAGTTGTAAAATTTGTACCTCTCTAAACAAGAGCATTCAAAAGTTAAGTTTCTCATGGCGATGCTAACATATCCCCATCGCCTTGCGCAGGCAATTCTGCATCATAAAGTGTGGATTTACAAGCTTAACCACTACTCAGGAACATTGCACGTGTGAAGTGGCTGGATTAATGTCACTGTGAGAACCTTTGCTTTCGCCAAGGGGGTTTCCTCCACGTCACGCTGGGGCCAGGCAGGGGCAGGCTGGAGAAAGCCACTGTCGCCGGGGCCTGCAGCTTTGCCTAATGAGCAAAAGCACTGTTTTGGACTCAAGGATCTTGACGTCCGCCAGCCACAAATCATGGGGAAAGAAAAATCAAGCATTAAATTCATCCCTAGATGATGAATTATTAATTTTAGTGTCTTTCTAAATATTGGCAGGGGCCTCCGTGAGGCCCAGTGACGTGGTGGCACTGGCTTTTATTGCCACTGTTCTTTTTCTGGTTCGACTTGCTCTGACCCGTCTGAGGAAGGGTGTGGAGAGCGCTCTGATCTGGCTTTTCCCAGGGCTGGAGGGACTCCCTGGGAGAGAGACAATGCCTGTAGACTGGCGCATGACTTTGACTCATGTCCGTATGGGCCCTGGGATAAATGACACCTGCCCCAATGTATCCATTGAGGAAGAATTGGGTGAAAAGAGGCTTTCAGGCAGCAAAGGAGGGAAAACAAGGACAGTGTGTGTGTGCATGTGTGTGCGTTATGATGACAGAGGGAGGACTGAAGGTGGGACTTACAGGTTCTGGTCTGCCATACTGCCCCTGGTCCATGTGGAGTCTGCCAAAATGAGGTTCAGGCCTGAACCCAGGTCCCCACACCCTGTAGACAATTTACCCCCATGCACTCCTCTCCCCACAGAACGTCCTGGGGTGCTGGCACAGGGCACGCAGGCTCTCTGACAGGGAAGCGAGCATGTCAAGGATAGTGTGGTTGGTTTCACTCTCCTTCAGTGGGAGGAACTTGGCCAGCAAATCGCTATGGCGTGCCTGTTGCGTGTTCTGTTAGGCTAGGGGCTGTGGAGGATGCTGAAGAACTGGCCTTCCCTTGAAGACTCCCAGCCTTTGGTCATGATTGCAGACATACACACATTCTAAGGAGTGGTCCAGGACACATCCTGGGGGTCTAGTGGGGTGAAGGGTTGTAGTCAGAGGAGACTTCATGGAAGAGGCAGCCCTGAGCTGCTTTTCAAAGGAGAGAGATTTAGACAGGCAGAGGAAAGTTGGGAATAAGTCAATAGAGGGAGAAAATGCCATAAACCTTGATGATCTCCAGCCCTGTAGGGAACAGGGCTCCTAGCGATAGATTTTTTGAGTCTGAGTTCAGGCCTGACTCCCAATTTCAACCTGAAGTCTGGTCTGCTGAAGACGAAACTGTCACCTTGCTCTCTTCCCTGCCTGTCCTGCTCACAACTGTTGTGATAAGTTTATAACCAATATCACGCCCCCAGAGGTAGGCAGCCAGCCCTCACCACTGGTGCAGAGAACCAGATCAACCAACCGGGGTTCCGCCAGAACAGGAAGCTGTGAGAAGTGCCTGCCTGGCTGCATCCTCTGAGACACCTTCCCGCCTTGTTTCCCGAGAGGAGCGCCCTGGCATGGCACCTGCCTGACTGTGAGTGTGCGGACGAAGCCATCGGAAGGCAGGAGAGAGCCCTGGCTGGCTTTTCTGAGACTTGTTGGGTGGGTTTTCACTGAAGACTCTTACCCATCAGACAGCTGTGTGCTCCAGGTGAGTGACTTCCTCTCTCTGGACTCAGTTTCTGAATCTGTAGACTGAGAGGGTGGACCAGATGGTCTTGGAAGGCCCTTCCAGGTCAGCTCTCTTCTATTCGTAAAGGCAGATGGAGGCAGGTGGGGAGGGCAGTGGAGCATAGAGGAATTGAGAGGAATTCCCCAACAGAGGCTCTTGGGAACCACACAGTTCCCCATTCTGGTGCCACCTGTTCAGAGGATGCAGGTGAGAAGGGTGCTGGCCCTGAAGGCTGCATGGCTGGGTAGCCTGGCCTCCCCAGACAGGCCCTTAGGCATCTTGGGGTCCAGGGCATTTGTGGAGCCCTTACTTAGGCCTCTGTTGATTAACTAGAAAAAGTTCAGTCTTGCTTTGTGCAGACAGCTGCCTGGGCTCCCAGGGAGGGAATTAGGCCCTTAGATGCTCACACACTGTGTTGTGACTGCAGTAAGGGCTGTGTCATTGTGACCAGGATCATCAGGGCAGCAGACCCAGGCCCAGGGACGGGCCTCTGGTGCCTCGCATGGACTCCTGGGTGCAAACATACCCTCATGCCCAGAGCACGTAATGTCTGCAGTGCTGAGGCTGGAAGACCCTGACTGAGGTGGTGCTGACTCTGGAGGGGGAGTCCTTGGAAGAATGAGGCCTGGAGAGGACAGATGACTTGTCCAGGGTTGCACAGCCACTTGGAGACACAGCTGAAGCTAACTCTAAACCTGCTGACTCCCAGTTCATTGTACTTTCTCTTCCACCAAATTGAAAGGTGGTAGGAGGCTTGGTGTACCACAGATTAAAACTTGCACCGATTCCCCTGGGGCTCAGATCATTCTCTAAAAATGAGTCAGAGGAAGTGAGAATGCAGAGCATCTCTTCACACATTGGAGCTGTAGGTGGGGCACGTGCTCTCAGCTCCAGGCTAGGTAGAGAAAGTTGTGGAAGGGCAGCCAACCAAGAAGCACTAAGTGAAGCATTTCTGTGTGCCTAGCCTTGAGCTAGGCCTAGTAGGGCCTAAAGGAGCTTTAAGATACTTTTACTGCAGCTGGTGAGGCAAATTTGACTCCCAAATGGATTGCAAAAAGAGCTAAATTCAAGCTCCTGTTTGTGTAATAAAATAGAACAACATATATTTATGTTTGTATAAAAAAAAATAGAAGAATAAAAAAAGGTAATAAAAGTGGTTAAGTGAGAAGTCATGTGACAGGAGTGGGGGTAAGATATTGTCCTTTGTTCCTTTTAGTTAAAAAAAAATTGAGCTATGTGAATGTATTATCTTTGCAAACAAATATAAATAATAAGAACAAAACCAATCAATCACATACTGAGTTGGGTGACTAGCAGGCAAAGCAATTCAGAAAACGCAGAGTTCAGGGGGTCTCTTAGAGCCTTCCCAGGATCCTGGAAGATTAGAACTGGAAGGGATTCAAGGTGCCATTTCATTTGATTTCCCACTTAATAGTGGCATGTCTCATACAACCGTCCAGACATGGACCTTTCCGTGTCCCTAAGCCCCATGACGTGCACAGACAGTGCTGATCCTGGGATCGTGATGCACAAAGAGGTCAGTTCCCATCCTCAATGGTTTTATGTTCTCTGAATGCACCGTTAGCTGTAATGCCAAGGATATTTGGAGTCCCAGGGTACAAACAAGGTGTTCAGGGGCCTCAGAAGGAGAGTAAAATTAGGGAAAGCAGCAGTTAAGATAGCACTTGAAATAACTCTCAAAGGATGGGGTAGAGATTAGGCCAGGTGTGGTGGAACTGTAGGATGGAAATCTGGATGTGATCATGTTGAGAACTATACTGAATGCCAGTCTGAAAGTATTTCTTTTTTTTTTTCTAGTCAATAGAAAATTGGGAACCAATAAAGATTTTTGGGCACGTGCTTGAGTTATTCTTGAGATTCTGCAGTGAGTGAACTCTCTCTCCTTTACCCAAGAACCCATGAAGAGAAGCTCCCTGGAAGCAACAGGAATTAAACTGGGCCTTCAAGGGTCAGTAGAATTTAGGAAGTGTTCTTGGTGGAAGGAAGAGCATAAGTCCAGGACTGATGGGCACTGCTGAAAGATTTTGAGCATGGGAGAACATGTCAGTGCTGCGCTTTGGAAGGATGCACCTCTTCTGAGCATTTAGGATAGAATGGAGGGAGGATTGTCTGAGGCATGGTGACAGATGAGGAGATTTTCTCTACAGTCTCAAGGCAAGACCCTGTAGACCTGATTTAGGTGGCAGTAATGGGAATGGAAAGAGGCAGACCCACTGGAAAGACCCATTCCTCTCCCATCCCCAAGATCCTCTTTGCTTGGATTCGAGAAGAAAAGAAAAGAGAAGAGAAGAAATGAAAAGAAAAAAGAAAAGAAAAGAAAGAAACTTAAGCCATTTGAAAAAGACCATTCTTAGCTCAACCCTTCCAAGTTCTCTGTTGACCAAATGTTTTCCTGGGTCATTTCTCCACTGTCAGTGCCACTGGCAGCGAGTGGCAGTCACGGTCACTTCAGACCTGCTGTTCTTCGGCATTTTCTGGCAGTCTGGATTGCATTTGGATTGTGTTGGTGGCGGGATAAACCTTTCTGTCCTTGGGCATTTGTTGCCAGGCTAGAGGAGAAGGTGTTCAGTACAGTTGAGAAGTTACCAATACAATTAGACTCAACCTTCTCACCTTACATGTAAGGAAGGAAATAATGGCCCAGAGAGTTAAAGAACATTCTCAAATCACAGAGAGAAATGGAGGTACACAAGCAAGACTAGGTCTTTTGACTCCAAGCCTGGACTTTTTTTTTTTAAGTGTAACTTACAATTTCTGTTGAATAATGCTAATATTAACTGAGCATATACTATGTGTCATGTACTGTGTTAAAGATTTGGTAGCATTATTTAATTCCCCCAGTGACCCTATGTCATTGTCTCTCTGTCTTCATATGAGAAACTGAAGGTCAGAGAGAAGTAATTTTCCCAAATTTGCAAAGTCAGAATTTAAATCCAGATCTGTCAAGAGTCTGTCCATGTATAAACCTCCTCTAAAAATTATTTATTAAAAGTAATTTGTGCCCGCAATAGAAGTTCTGTTTTACATTTACTGTTTGACAGGGTATAGTGAAATCAGTAATGCCTTTAAGTGAATTTGTATTTGAATAATCAGTGTCTACATACATTTTAGAAAATATACATTTGGAAAATAATTGTATGTGTATGTGCAAGACATGGTAGGAAAGAGTTTTAGAACTCATCAGTTGGACAGAGATGGTAGTTGGTGCAGTGGGGGAAGGTGGTGGCTTCGGAAACACAGGAAGGTGAGAAATCTCATTGGAGGGAGTTTTTAAAGCGTTTCAGGTCTCTGATGTAACCAGGCTCACTGACCTGTGGGTATAAATAAAGTCACACATTTGATTGCCTCATTACTCCCACCTGCATAGCTTATGACCGAGAGCCCGCTGCACAAGTTCCTACTTACGCTAGGACTCCTGGGACACTCCGAGAAGCATTGTGTGTAAACAAGTTTGTACTTGTGATGGACCCTGTATATTTGTCACGTGGTCTTGCTGCTCTCCCCAATGTCCTGCTCAGAGCCTCTGCGCACCACGGCACTGCCATACTGTGGAAGAGTAGGGGCAGGGGTGTGGCAGGACAAAGCCTTAGTCTTCTTTGTTGGGCGCATTTGTTAGAGAGGGTCCCACAGAAGGGCTGCTTCAGCATCGATGTGTTACAGAGTTTAGAGGAACATCTCTTTCTAATTTTTAATTGAGTATAATTTACATTCAAGAAAATGCACAGATTATTAGTGTTAAATTTAGTGAGTATTGGCCATTGTATATCCCTGTGCAATAAAAAAAACAAACATCCCAGGAGTTTCTCTTGTGTCCCCCTTGTCCCCTGGGGGCAACCAACCACTTTCTAATTTATCACCTTAGATCAGAGATTTTCAACCTTTTTTTCTCATGGCACACATAAACTAATTGCTAAGGAAAAGGAGACTGGTGCCCCTCTTTCCCTTAGTAATTACATGTTTTAAAAATACTTGGTGTGCTGTGGCACACCGGTTGAAAATCAATGACTTAGATCAATTTTAATTTCACTTAAATGGAATCATACAATATGTACTCTTTTGTGTCTGCTTCTTCCACTTAAAAGAACGTTTTCAAGATTCATCCATGTTGTTTCATGTAGCAATAGTTTATTCTTTATGCAGTTGAGCTATATCCCATTGTATGGATGTGCCATGATTCATTTTTCTATTCTCCTACAAATGAATATTTGCATTGTTTCCAGTTTTTGATTATTATGAATAAAGCTTCTATTAACATTCTTGTACAAGTCTTTTTGTGGAAGTTTGTTTTCATTTCTCTTGTATAAATACCTAGTGTTGAAATTGCTGGGTCATAGGGTAGATGTATATTTAATTTTATAAGAAACAGCCAAACAGTTTTCTGAAGTGATTATACTGTATTATACTTGCACCAAGCTAGTAGGAATGAAATTATGGTTTTAATTTGCACTTCAAGATGATATTGAGCACCTTTTCATGTTTAATTGCACATATTTTGTGAGGTGTCTTTTGCCTATTTTAAAAATATGGGGCTGTTGGTTTTTCAATGTTTGATTTGTAGGTGTCTTTATATGTGCAGAGTACATGTCTTCTGTGAGGTACGTGTGTTGTAAATATTTTTTCCCAGCCTGTGGATAGCCTATATATTCTCGTAATGGTGTCTTTTGATGCACAGAATCATTTTTATTTTGATAATGCTCCAATACTATGACTACATAACAAACTACCCCCAATTTTTTAAAACTTAAAATAATGACATTTATTTTGCTAACAGATCTACAATTTTGGTAGGACTCAGTAGGAATAGCTTGTCTTGGCTCCCTTTGGTGTCAGATGGGGTGGCTTAAGGTTGGGGGCTGAAATCATCTGGAGGCTTGATCACTCACATGTCTGGCCATTGATACTGTCATCTTAGACCTTATACAGGGCTGTTCGCAAGAATGTGTACCATGACCTCCCCATGTGTCTGGGTTCGAGGGTGAGAGCATCTCAAGAGAAAAGAGAATTATATGGGAGCGGATTTCCTTTTCTGACCTAGTTTCAGAAGTCACATAGCATCGCTTTTACTTTAGTCTAAGGTTTGGAGCAGTTACAAGCTCACCCTGGTTCCAAAGGAGGGTTAATTGACTCCACTTCTTGATTGGGGAGTGGCCACGTTTTGGAAGAGCATGCGGTACTGGAAATACTGCAATAGTCACTTTTTGAAAATTCAACCTCCCTTACACTAATTCTAATGTATCAGTTGATTCTTTATTGGTTAGACTGGTTAGGTCTAAAAGATCTTTGGTTACCACAAAATTGCAAAGATATCCTTTTATGTTTTCTTCCAGATGCTACATGGTTCTACCTTTTATATTCAGGCCTGCGATCCATCTTTCTTGAATTAATTGTGTAAGGAATGAGGTAGCCGTTGAGGTTCCTCTTTGTTTTTCACACAGATATGCAGTTGATTGAGCCCCATATGTTAGAAACACTTTACTTTTTAACAAAAACTGAAATCAATTGACCACCTTTGTATTTTGATTTATGGATTCTGTACCTTGTTCTATTGATCTATTTGTCTATGCTTACATCAATATCAAACTATAACTTTATGATAAGGCTTAGAGTATGTAGTGTAAGGCTTCCAAATCTTATTCTTTTTCAAATGTTTTGGATATTCTATACCCATATAGCTTTTAGACAGCTTGTGAATTTTTCAAAAAGACCTGCTGGAATTTTTATTGGAATGCCATTGAATCTGTAAATCCATTTAGACAGAATGAACATCTAACAACATTTTGTCTTCTAATTCATGAGCATGAGATATGCTCCATTTATTTACAACTTTAATTTCTCTCTGAAAAAAATTTTTGTGTCTTACACGTTTTCCAGTATGTTTATTTTTAGATAGTTAATATTTTTGGTGACATAGTAAATAAAAAATTAAAAATTATTTTCCAATTATTTATTGGCATTATATAGAAATTAAATTGCTTTTGGTATCATGGCCTTACATCCTGTGACCTTGCTAAATTCGTTCATTAGTTCTCTTGCTTCATTTGTAAATTCCGTAGGATTTTCTACCTATGCAATCAAATTGTCTACAAATAAATACAGCTTTACTTCTTGTCTAATCTTTATGTTTGTATTCCTTTTCCTTGCCTTAATATGCTAGCTAGGGCTCCTAGTACAATACTGAATAGACATGGTGAGGGTGGATATAAGTACAATATCAGCAGATTTCTTGCAAATTACTTTATCAGTTTAAAGAAGTTCCCCTCTCCTTATCTTCCTAGTTTGCTGAGAGGTTTCTTGTTTTTTGTATTTGTTTTGTTTGTTGTTTTTTAATGAATGGGCATTAAATTTTGTTAATTGCTTTTTTTGTATTTAATGAGATGATTATATAATTTTTCTCCTTTAATTACATCGAACAGTTTTCAAATGTTAAACCAATCATGCAGTCCTGGATCAACTTCATTGAAATGATCTATTTATACATATGTGAATTGGTTTTGCTAATATTTGGTTAAGGATTTTTCATTTATGTTCATGAAGAATATTTGTTTATATATTTTTTCTTGTAAAATCTTTGTCAGGTTTTGATATCAGAATTATATAAGCCTCAGGTAACACATGGGAAAATATTTCCTCTCATTTCTGAAAGTGCTTGGATAAGATTGGAATAAATTCTTCCCTAAATGTTTATGTAATTAATTGGTAAAGCCATCTGGGCCTGTAGGTTTCTTTGTTGGTAGATATTTATTATGAGTTTAATTTCTTTAGCAGACATAAGACCATTTACATTTTTTATTTCTTCTTATTTCAGTTCTGTTAAGTTTTATTTTTCAAGGCACTTTTCCATTTTATATATGTTGTTGATATTGTGGTATTCTTTGTACATAACATCCCCTTATTAATCTGTAGATCTGCAATGATATTTTCTCCTTTCATTCCTTGGCAATTTGTGTTTTCTTTTTTTCTTGATAAGTTTTGCTAAGGGTTTATGAGTTTCATTAATTTTTTCAAATATTCAAGTTTTAATTTTTTCTTTGTCCATCTTCTATTTTACTTATTTCTACTATTAATTTTGTTATTTGCTCTTTTTTTCTTACTTCTTTAAGCAGAAATTTAGGTCTTGGATTTACTCATTTCTTTTCTAATATAGGCACTGAAAGCTCTAAATTTTTCTCAGCTTTAAATCTTTTCTCAGATAAGTTCAGCTCTATCTGCATCTTACAAATTTTGTTATGTTATACTTTATTATTCAGTTAGAGATATTTTCTAATTTCTCTTGTGATTTCTTCTTTGACTCATGGGTTATTTTCTAGGTGTCTTTTTTTTTGTAATTTATATCTAACTTAATTCTATTGTGATCAGAGAATATTATTTTGATACCTCAATATGATTTTGAGCCTTGACAATTTTTTCAGATTTATTTTATGGCCCAGCAAGTAGTCTCTTATGGTGAGTGTTTTAGGTACATTTGAGATTAATGAGTATTTGCAGGTTTGGGGAGTAGTATTTTGTAAATGTCAAGTATGTCAAGCTTCTTAAGAGTGATGTTCAATTCTTATAGCCTTACAGATTTTTTTTTGTCTGTTATATCAGTTGCTGAGAGAAAAGTGTTAAAATATAAAAGTATGAATGTAGATTTCTCTTTAGTTCTGTCAGTGTCTGCTTCGTGAGCTTTGTAACACTGTTATTAGTGTACAGGTCTGTCCAGAGAGTATCCAGCCATGTAGTATGAAAAGATATACATTTATGGAAGAAGATATAAGATACAAGAAACATTGTACACAAGACAATAACCCCCCAAAGTAGGCACCTTGAAACTTCACAGAGTTCTCTCAGTCGCCATCAGCTGCCCTGTTGTATTTTCCTGAATCTCATCGCTGGCCTGAAATCTTTTCCCTTTCAAAGGTGATTTTAGTTTTGGGAAAAGCCAGAAGTTTCAGGGCACCAAATCTGGGCTGTAGGAGGGGCTAAGTCACCTGGTTGATTTGATGTTTCCCTAAAAACTGCACCAGACATGATGCATGAGCAGGCACATTGCTGTGATGAAGCTGCCAATCGCCAGTTGCCCATAGCTGTGGCCTTCTGCATCATCCAAATAGTTTCCCCAGAGGAATGTTCAAGCTTAATGTAAAATTTGATGCAGATTTGTTGCTCTACTTGCTCAGTCATTTTGAATGCGTTGGCCACACAGCACACATGCTCACTCAATGGCGTCTATCACCCTCACTGACTAGTACAGTGAAGTCATCATTGTTCACACATGCGCATTCCAGTCCACTCTCCTCGGCTGCCAGGTTACACTGATGTCATGCAAACTATTCTTGTTATATGAATAGTTTCATATAACAATGGCTGGACTTTTTCATATATTCACATATTACCATAAAAACTGCTGACTTTTTATAACTCAAATAATAATATAGTACTGTGTTCATAGCATAAATAGAAGTAAAGTATATGAAAACAAGAGCACAAAGGGCAAGAGGCAGGTATGTGAAATCATTGCTATAAGGTTCTTACATTGTTCATAAAATAATATGATCATATTTGAAGGTAGGTTTTGATCAGTTAAAGATACATAATTTCTAAAGAGCAAATGCTTTAAAAGTAACAAAAAATGTAGCCACAACATCAATAGAGAAGACAAAACAAAATATCAAAGACCACTTGATTCATCCAAAAGAGTACAGAAGAGAAAGAAGCAAAGAACAGATGGAAAAAAAATACAGAAATGGTACATTTAAACCCAACATAGACTTAATTATATTAAATGCAAACAGATAAAAAATACCAATGGTAAGGCAGAAATTGCCAGACTGGGTTTACAAAGTAAAATCTACCTATATATTATTTAAAAGCATTATTTGCGATAGCCAAGATCTGGAAACAGCCCAAGTCCCCTTCAGTAGATGAGCAGATAAGAAAATTGTGGTACATTTACACAGTGGAATACTACATGGCTATAAAAAAGAAGGAACTCTTACCCTTTGCAACAGCATGGATGGACGTGGAGATTATTATGCTAAGTGAAATGAACCTGTCAGAGAAAGACAAATAACGGCATGCTCTCATATATGCAATTTAATGAACAAAATAAACTGATGAATAAAATAAAACCAGAGGCATGGGTACATGGAACACACTGACAGATCTTAGAGGGAAGGGGTGGGTGGAGGACACTGGAAGAGATTAGCTAAAGAACATATATGCGTATGTGCATAACCCATGGACAGATACAACAATGTGGTAAAGGCTGGGGGTGGGGGACAAGGGCTGGATGGAGGGGGCAAAGTGGTGGCGAGGGGAATGGGGGATGTTTGTAATAGTGTGAACAATAAAATATAATAATAATAAAGAAAAGAAACATTTTAAGTATAAATTCATAGATCGGTTAAAAGGAAAAATGCTGAAAATGATATTCTCTGTAACTACTAAGCATGAAAAAGCTGGTGTGCTATGTCAAAATCAAAGTGGACTTCAGGACAAACATATTACCAGAGATAAAGAGAGCATTTTCTAATTATAAAAGCATCAATTCATCAGGAACACCAAATAACCTTCAATGTGTCTATACACTTGGAAATATTTCTCGTAGTGCTGGTCTTCTGGAGACAAATTCTCTCTGTTTTTGTCTATCTGAAAATGTTTGTCTAGTGTTCCTATTTTACAGAATATAAAACATTAAGTAGAGAGTTTTTTTTCTTTTTAGCACTATAAAGAAGTTGTTCCAGTTTTCTGGCCTCATTCTTACTGTTGTCTCTGTACATAATGTTTTCCCCCACCTCTAGCTATTTTTATAATTTTTCTCTTTATCTTTGAGTCTTAGCAGTTTGTACCGTTTCTAGGTGTGGTCTTCCATTTATTCTACTAAGATTCACTGAGCTTCTTTGGTCTATGGGTTAATTTTGGAAAGTATTTGTCTGCTGTGTCTTTAAAAAGAAAGAGAGAAAGACCATATTTTTTCTGTTATCTCCCTCTTTTCTTTCTAGGCCATTTGCTATTATCCCACAGTTCTATTTTCTTTTTCTCCTTAGTTTACTTTTTGTTTGTTTGTTTGTTTGTTTGTTTGGGTAATCTCTACTGGTTTGTCTTCCCGTTCATTGACCTGCTCCTCTGCAGTATCTAGTTTGGTGTTAAATCTAGTAAATACAATTTCTTTTTAATATTATAGTTTTCATTTCTGTTGTTTTCATTTGGATTTTTTTTACAATTTTCTTCTCTCTCCTTGAGTTACTAATCTGTTCATGCATATATTTTTTCCATTATATTCTGTAAAATATTTAAATATATATTATTGTTATTTTAAAGTCTCTACCTGAGCCATTTCTTGGTCTGATTCAATTGGCTGTTTCCTCTTTTGACCATGGAAAACATTTTCTTGCTTTTTTGAACCTTTCATCTATCTCAGTATATGGGGACATTTTGTGTTGAACACCAGTGGAGACTAAGGAAATAACAGTCCCCTCTAGAAAAGAGGAATCATCTTTTTGTCTGAGTGCATGTGTGGGAGTGTTGAGTCAATCTGTAGCTCAGCTATGAGCTCCATTGCAACTTAAATTAGATTTATTTTGCTAAGGGCTTAAAACAATTTGAGGAGGAAAAAAAATCAAGATTCCCTTTACCTAGGTTTGAGATCTGAGCACTGGTGAGATTCCAGAAAATTCTTTATGCTTTATAATTAATCTGACTGCCAGCTTCCCTCCCCCTCACACACCCATATACTGGAGAGTATTCTATTGGCTCTTCAACTTCTCCCTCTGCTTTCTACATCTTGAGAGTCCGCTCTGTCTCCAGATGTCCTGCCCACATCTTTTGGAGAATGGGTGTAGTGCATTTGGTGGAAGCCAAGAGTGCCTCCAGGGAGTTTCTCTCAGATCTTCTGCCCCACCCCCAGAATAGCCTTGCACTTGGAAAACGCCTTGGGCACCTCAGGGGAATCTGTCCAAGCCCTCTTGCCCTACTTCAAGGCCTCAGCATACAATCTCTGGCCTAGGTGAGAACTATGGGAATGGATTGGCAGGTAGATGCAGACTCACAGTCTGGCTGGGGCTCCTCAGACCCTAATCTGTCACGGTAACTTACTGCTACCAGTTTGGCAAAGTTTGGCGGCCTTCTCCTGCCCCCATACAAGGCGGATTCCTCTTTTTCTCCTCCTTCGCTGGTGATGAGGGCAGCGTTGGTCTCTTCTTGCCAGGAAGGAATCATCATTTTTTGAAACTTAGTTCATTTTTACTTCTCTGCAATTTTGTAGCTTGTTTGGCTTGTTATCATTGTTAAGGTGGAAGCAACAGTCCCTTGTAATTATTTTGCATTCTAACTGGAAGTGGAGCTCAGTTCTATTTCTATTAACTTACGTCCAGGATCTAGACCCCATTCATGTGGCTGGGATAGAGATAGGTTTGAGTGATTCCAACGCAAAAACCCTACCCTTTCTGTGCTGAAGATTTTCTGTTGGGTGAAGCTCATAATTTCTGACTCCTCCTCTCAGGAGTTGTTCCCCCAAGAAGCTCTTCAGACCCCATTGAGTGGGTTTATGTTGGGCCCGCCCATCAGTATCACAGGTATCTGCATCTCCCTATTCACAATGCATCGCATCCCATTAAAGCTACACAGTGCATCTCACTAAAGTGTGAATACCTCAAAGAGGGCCATGCCTTTAAGAATATTTTTAGGTAGGTGACATGAGGCCTACAGAAATGGTAGCAGACCCTGACTGATGTAGCTCAGTGGTTTTGGCATCGAACTGCAAACTGAAAAGTCACCGGTTCGATTCTCTGTCAGGGCACATGCCTAAATTGTGGGCCAGGTCCCCAGCTTGGGGCACGTGAGAGGCAACCAATCTATGTTCGATGTTTCTCTTCCTCTCTTTCTCCCTCCCCTCTCTCTAAAAATAAATAAATAAAATCTTTAAAAAAATTATTAAACAAAAAAAAAGAAATGGTAGAAGTCTTGGCGGGGGCGGGGGGGAGGTAAGAAACTCCTACTTACTAACTTTTATAGTATCTGCTTTGAGTCGCCCCTTTTCCCTGTTAATGCTTGTGGTAGCCGCTTGACATGGATCTTCTCACTTTACACATAAGGAAGCTAGGATTCAGAGAGGTTATTCAACATGCCTAAGCAGTAAAGCTGGGATTTGAACTCACAGTTGACTCACTCCAAAACTGAGGCTTCTTTTTTTTTTTCTTACCAATTCACAGGAAGGCACAGTAGAAGATGGGGGTGGGGAGACCACTGCTTCCCAGTCTGGCCTGGGGCTGACCCTGTAGAAATGATGGCTATTGGGTTGGCACCAGCAAGGTGGGCTCTAGTTTGTGAGACCAGAGCTCTTCTCAGCAGGACCCTACCATAATCAAACCATGTGTTTGCTGAGCGACTTTGAGCGGTTCACTGACTTTATTAAAAAACAAAATATCAATATTTTTCTGAAAAACTCTGAGTTGCCCAATCCTTTGAAAGCATTCCGGCGGGAAATTGGGAGCAGCTTCTTCAGGAGCCCTTTTTTTCAGCAGGCCTCTCTGAATTTAACTGCATCTGTAGGAAGGACAAGAGAGAAGGCAACAGCCCCCATGTCCACCCCAGCCCCCAGCTGTCCTGGTCCTCACAGGCCTTCTCCCCCTGCCAGAGGCCACCTCGCACTCGGCCTCATCTCCCTGGTGCAGCGGCTGACGCAGGAAAAGCCAAAGTGTAATTAGTTAATAGCAGAGCTCCTCTGTTAATGGAAAGGGCACTTCAAACTTACTTATGCAAACCGATACGGGGGGATTTGTCAGAAACCATCAATAGGATGCAACGGAGAGGACTCATAGGCCACTTGTCAAGTGGCAACAAAGCTTGTCTCGCTTAAGCTTTGAGACCCAGAGCGGCTTGGAAGTAAGAGAACTGGGAGAAGAAGCTGGGGACCCCCCCACCTTCAGAACATCTTCTCCCTAATGATAGTCATGTCAGGACTATGCTACATGCTCTACTGGCATTGTTGCGGATTTTCCTTTCTACAACCTGAGAAGTAGACATTATTACTGTCCTTATTTTATAGTTGAGAAATTTAAGACTAAGGAGGTAAGTAACTTGATTAAGGTCAAGCAAGTAATAGGCGGTGGGCCTGGGATTTGAACCTGAGACTGCCTGAATTCTAGGTGTAGGTGGTTCACCACATCACATGGTGCCTTCCCACTCAATAGTTGGGACACTCTAAAACCTGAGTTACTAACAGAGATGACATTTGGATTTTCTTAAGGCTGGAAATTGGTCACTACATCTTTTCTCTTCTCCCTGGGTTTGCAGCCACAGTACATTTCCCAGACTCCTTTGCAGCTGGGTTAGTTATGCGACTGAATGGTAGTCAATATAGTGTGAGCAGGAGTAACACCCCCCATGCTCCACACACACAGACACATAAACGTGATCTCCACACTCTTTTCCACTTCAGGTTGACTGAAGTGAAAGCGATTCCCAAGGCAATTTGTGAACCGCGTGTCAAAGACGGTGGGCCCACAAGTTAGACAGTGCCTGGGTCCCTGACTCACCATTTGGAGAATACTCCCACCAAAAGCACCTGTATCAACCCCTTTATCATGTTTGTTAATCCCCTTGGAGGGTTATCAATGGTGAGCCACCCAGACCTAGAATTCAGGCTTATATTACCTTAAGCAGTATAAGCTTTATCACCTGGAAGGTGACTGCAGCGAGAGGGAATCGGCTTTCATACTTCCTCTGATTAGCCTGCCTGGATGGTGGGGTGGGCAAGCTTGGTCTTTGTTGTTGCACACATTCAGGTTTAGGTGGAAGCTTCGCCACAGATTAGCTGGGAGATCTCGAACAATTTATTTAATTTTTCTGAGTATCACTAATTTTCTGAAAACGAGAATGACATTTATATCATGTTGTATGAATTTAATTCATTCGACCAATTTTACTGAGCACTGACTACCTGCATGCCAGTGATTGCTCTGGATGATGTGAACAGAGACAAAACCCCTGCCCTTATAGAATATTTTGTTGATGGGGAGGGTGCGGTGGACAAGAGGACTGGACAATAAATTAATAAGTAAGCATATCATATGGTGATTAATCACATGGAGAGCTAATAAAGCAGTAAGGGAGAATGAAAATACCAGGAGAAAAGGGTAGGGGGCAGGTGGTCAGGTGGTCAGGGAAGGTGTCTTTAAGAATATTCGAACACAGGCCTGTAGGTGAGTACTTAAGCAGGTACCTGGGCAAGGAGCGCTTTAGGCAGAGGGACTGGAAAGCGCAGAGGCCTGATGCTGGAGTGCGAGCGGTACGCCGGGGGAACAGCCAGGTGGTTGGTGTGACCGAAGGTGTGAGGGCGAGGGCAATAAGTGTAACAATGTTGGAAAAGAGGCAGTACCGTTCAATAGATATTAGAGCACTTCCTTCCTATATGACGGCTTTGTGGTCACCCTAGGAAGTCCTCACCGCCGAAAACAAACACTAAGCAACTAAAAAAATAAACATCGAGGTGAACCAAAACAGGAATTTCCTTTATTGACTCGGAATTTCACCAAGGCTTTGATTCTTGTCTCACTGAAGTACTTCTGGCAAAGGACCATCTTCTAAGCTATTTTTAGTTATTAATCCCTTAAAGGAGTTGATTGCAAGTTTAACTAAGGTAAGTAGGGGAGAAGGGTTTGAGAGAGGAGGTAACTAGGTTTCTGGAAAGGGGAGAGCCAGGGCCAGGGAAGGGAGGACAAAGGGAGGTCAGGGAAGCTTAACTCTGGTCGAAGTCACTTTCTGGAGTGCTCGTGTGTTGTAGCGTTAGGTGGGTGCCAGAGGGGCTTCTCCGTACAAGCATCATTGATCCCAGGAAAGGATTGCTTATAACTTATGAGATTTCCTTGCACTGAAAGAATGAGTTCCCTATATCCCCAGAAGAGATGACCCCTGATCTGTACCCTGTCGCTAAAGACCAGCAAAGGAGAGAGCCCCTACAGAACATGGACAAGTGTCAAAGGTCTGTGTGCCCCTAGGCTCCTGACCCCTCTGCTTGCAAAATGCCCATTGTCAGCATTCCTCACTGCAAACAACAGAAACTACTATTCATCTCTTTCAAGATGAAATGGAATTTAATATGATATTGGTTCCCTCTGGAATCATTGGGAGTTGGGGGAGAAGAAGGTTCAAGGTTGAGCTTCCAGGAAAAAAAGGTCCAGCCACACTGTAGAAGTGGTCTGAAGATGAAACCACCATTGCGGCTGCTGAAACTCGAGGGCAGGAGCACATCGTCTCTCCCGCATGCACTGCTGCCTCTAGCATGAGGCCCACTTCCGTGTCTGGAGCTGGACCTGGTCCCCCAAGACCCGATGCCTTTGCTGCTGCTAGGGCCAGCCAAAGGGATTCCTTTGGCAGAACCTGGTTCCTCACTTTGCTCATTTTCTCATTTGCAGGACAAAATCCTAGGTGGATGTGCATTATGACAGAGCTAGGCCACAGCTCTGCTTCTTAGTTGTAAAAGAAGCTAGGAGTCTGAGTTGTGACTACAGTGTGAAGGCAGGGCTGATATTTTAAGTTTCCCCAAATACAGAAAGAATTGGTAAGGATATTACCAGTGTTGCCTGCAGGCAATGTCTACAGAAGGCCCTTTTTGAAATTTAAAATCTTAGAACAAAAGGCCTGGATTATCTTCTCGGCCTCTGGAAGGAACAAAGCCCCGGCAGCAGGGACGCAAGGTCCAATAAGGCGTGGCAGAGGGGCGTGCTGGGTACGGGGTCCTCACAGGCATGCAAACAGCCTCAGGGAGAGGAGGGGACCAGGCAAGCTTCTATGGGCTTGGTCTTTCGGATACCGTCTCACCCTGCAAAGAGAACAATGCCTTCATGGGAAATGACCGGGAAAGCAAAAAAATCCTCTGAGTTTGGTTTGTGTGGGGACTTAATTACTGAGTTATCCCGATGCCTGCATAAACTCACAGCTCAAAGTGATTTTTTTTTTCCTGAGAAAGTTCTGGTAAACAGAAGCCCATAAAGGCTTAGAGGAACCCAGGGATGTTTTCCATTTGTCCTGAGCTGGACACCAAACAGATGTGTTCATCATTCCCTGCCCACTTAGAAGGTCTCTTCCTGTCCCGAGTTAATAAACTTCAGGTTTGATGGAGATGACATCCATTTCCATTTTTCTAATCTGATTAGATAGCATTTTGAATAAATTGGAACCCCTATCTTATACTTCAATGCACAAGTCAGAAATCCGAAATGACTCAGTATGAACTACCCATACAACTCAGGCGCAGATGACTTTGATGTTCCTCAAAGCACTTTCCCATGAAGGGTGACATTCTCTGGGCAGGGTGGAGTATGGTCAGAAAGAACTTCATCTCCTGCTTCAAAACGACCTCCCAGCCTCTGCGGGGCTCTGTTGTCTCTCACCCCTCTGTTCATACAACCATACCTGTCTTCTGCTGGTCCCCCCACCCGCTTTGCCATCCTTCAAGGCAGGCCATAAGCCGCCTCCACCACGAAGCCTTCTCGTCCCAGCTGCATCTTTCCAGCAGCTCCAGTCTGATTATTTTATGAGGTGGGATGCAGAATGGAGGTGCTTGGGAAATCCCAGAGGCCAGTTTCAGTTTGACCTTTGGGCTGCAGGACCCCTGCGAAGCCTGATTTCTGAAGACATAACATTGAATAGTTTGGTCCCTGAACCTGTCTTGGTTTTTAATTTCCCTGCTAAGTTTCTGTTCTCGAGCAATATATGACCCTGTTTTCTCCTTCAGTAACCTCAGTGGTAGCTCTCACCATGTTAAATGACAGGCTGATTTGGCATGGAAAAATGCAGTCAATTGTTTCCTTTAAGCCTTCATGTTTTAGACCCTGGGAACATTTTAAGTAACTTTAATGAGAAGAACTTCTGGTGAAGCTGAGTTAAGGTTTTAAAGGCTCTAACTGCTCCCCAGAGAAAGCTGTCAGGGTTAAGTAACCTCATTCAGGTATGCGCATGGACCAGGATGCTCAAAAGAAGGCAGAAGTGAGGAGCAGAGGCTGCAGGGGAGACGTCTTCGAGTCTGATGGATGAAGCTTCTTCGGCCCGAAAGATTTCTAGAGCTGTGCCTGGAGCTGTACCCAGCAGATACCTGCTGGCTGACCGCTATACCCTCAAATGGTCAAACAAATGACTTACTTTTTCCTGGGCTTTGTTGCCTTCTAATTTGGAACCCAAATGAACAGTTCTGTCTTCTCTTTCATTTAAATACAAAACCAAACCAAACAAAAACCAAACCCCAAACTCTCTTTTCCCTTTTAACCCCCACTGGAACTTTTTATTTGTGCATCATTCATTTGTTTATTTACTACACCAATATTTACAAAGTGCCTCCTGGGTTTCAGGCACTGCCCTAGCTACTGGGATGCACCCTATTAGTCAATGGAAATTTAATGACAATAAAACAAATTTATGCACAGAAGAGAACAGAGAGGGACATCACATCTGCAGGCAGGAGACGACTCTTAAGGTGGAATCCCACAAAAATGCTAGTGTTTGGATGAGCCAATATCCTTCCAAGTTAGGGCTGTGAGTGGTGTAGTGGGGGAGTTCTGTCACATAATAATAATACTCCCCCTGTACGCTGTAAGGCGTGTGGAAAGTGAGGCACTTTGGAACTGGGGCTCAAGTGGACTTCTTTTTTTAATCGAAACAGAAAGCCCTTTGTGTGGGCCTTCCCTCTCCAGCCTGACCAAGGTGGTCTGTTCACCCGAACAGCAGCCCTGCAGCGACTTCAGGTAGAAATGCTGCCTGGCTCAGAACAGCGATGCTGTCTGCGACCATTACCCGGGCCTAAATGGGTTTGGGAGCTGTACCCTTGGAACTAAGTGAGAGAAATGGAGGCGAGAGCAGAGCACACCGCAGTGCAGACCATTCAGTCTTCTCTTGACACGAGTGAGACCTAAATTGGGAAGTATTTGGTTGATGGCGAGGGCAGATAAACGTTACGGATTTGATGTAATCCCAGACCTCAGGCTTGAAACTGAGCTTGACCCTTCCCATTGAGCACTTTTATGCAATACTACTGGACATGTAGTAACAAGAGAGGAAAGAGAGGAAGGATATCAGTTCAGCCATATGTCAACCCTGGGAGAGAAGATGACAGGGAGAGCAAGACATGAGATGTGCATTGAGTCAGGAGTTGAAAGAACAAAAGAAAATTCTATGAAGTTAGAGCTAGTGTGTCCTTGGGGAGACAAAGGAGCTTATGTGAAAGGGATGATCTCTCATTATAGGATGTGTGCGCGTGTGTGTGTGTGTTGCGAAGGGGTCTGGGGATGTCATCTGGCTGTTTAGAAGTCCAACAAAACCACACGACCTGAAATTCAACTTACAATAATTATAAACTGTGCTCATTTGTCCTCAGAACCCTATGTATAAAGGAAGGTAGAACAGCTATTACCAGACACGGTTCAGATGGGGAAATCGAGGCACGGGTTGTTTACTTGACTTATCCAGGGCTGTACAACTAGTGGCTGAATTTTGCATGAAGTGCAGTGTTTGCATCCTGTCCTCCCATAATAATGACGCCCTGAATTTATCAAGGATATTTGCATTTATTATCTCATTGGAGCAGCCCAACAATCCTATTGGAAGTGGACTGGCTGATAAAACTGAAAATGAGAGAAAGATTGAGAAGGCGCTGGAACTCCTGTTTCTTGAGTGCTTGCTACGTGCTTTATGTGGGTTGTCTCAGAAAATCCAGTCTTTTGACAGTAGGTATCATTTATCGGTTTTAAAGGTGGGGAGGCTGAGTTAAGGTCAAGTAAGAAGGGTGCGCAAAGCCACCCAACTAGTAAATGGTAGACTTGAGATCCAGACCAGGTGACTGAGCCCAGAGCCTGGGCCGTTCTGTTGTAGCAGACAACCCCCAGCCCCTAGTCCCTGCCTGTAGATGCCTTGTAGCCCACGGGGGTAGAGTCGGTGTTAGCATTCCATTACCCCGGTCCTGACATTTCCATCAA
>PVJD01011029.1:0-49188 GCA_004026545.1 Mormoops blainvillei | reverse complement strand
CGAGGAGTCCGGGGTCAAGACCAGGGGCAGTAGGGTGATCTTCGTTGAGGCTGGCAACCGTGCGGGACATATGAAATCTAACAGGGAGGAAGGTGGACCGCGGGAGCAAAATCAACCAAGAAATAGCACAGAGGGATCCCAACGGGATGCTGCAGCATTGCCAATGTTATTGTCTCAATTACCTCAGGGAACTTTAAATATACAAAGCCAATTCCTTCCAGCAGGGCTGGTCACACCTTACCTGGCGGTGTCTTCCAGTCAGTTGCCACCCACATGCCCCGCCCCTTGCCCTCGTGGTGTCCTTACCGGCTTACACACTCAGACTTACTGGCTGTTAGGGAAACACCCTTGTTATGTGGAAGGATGGGCTCAGCAACCTCACACGTTCAGTCCCCTCGTCTTGTTTCATCGCCTCCACTCACTACTCCGATAGTCTAACTTCAGGGAAATTCGTCCTATGTCATGGGGAGGCCTCTATCTAGTCCTTTTCTGAGACTTCTCTCAAAAGACAGCAACCCCTCTCTGTACTGCCTCTTTCAAGATGGCTGATAACCTTGAGAACAAATCACCCCATTCATCATTATTCAATCCGCTGCTACAGTTGCCCTTGTTATCTTCATGCTAATTGCCTTTCCTGGGGCCCAGAGAAGGTTGCTGACATCTAAAGATGGACAAGTAACACTAACAATAATAATGGTGACAGCCTTTATTGCTTCCAGTATAGTATCTGACATCAAAGTAGATGCTCAACGAATACAAATTTGGTTGGGTGCTTACTGTGTGCCTTGAGTGTCGAAGTTGGGGCTGGTAACCAGGTCTCCTGTTTTTCCCACTGGTTGAAAGGAGGTCCTATATGAGAGGCTAAGATTTGTTTTAAGGAGTTTGTTTTTGCAAATGCAGTTTTTAATCATTTTAAATTACAATAACCTTACAAAATCATTAGGGGAAAATTAGAAACCCATATTAATAAAAAGAATGGAAAATTACCTACAATCCCCTCCTATTCAGAGACAATATGGCAACTTCCTCGGTATACAGACTTTCAGACCCTTTTCTGCACACTGACTTGCTGCCTCTATGTAATTGCACGGAGGCAGGTTGCAGGGTGGTTAAAGCACAGCTTGCAGCCAGACTGCTGGATTTAAATCCCAGCTCCACCACTTACCTGCTGGGTGGCTTTGGGTAAGTTCCATGATTGCGTTGCGTTGCAGTTCCCTTTTCAGTAAAATAGGAGTGATAATAGGACCCATTTCTTGGAGTCGTAATATGTGTAAAGTGCTTAGGACAGTGCCCGGTAAATGCTATATGCATGTTTGTAATATTATCTACTACATACAGGTTTTAGAAGAATGGGCTCCTATTGGAATACTATTTTTAGTTTGTGTATTGTTTCGTAACCATCTTTTTATGTCAATAGATGCATTTTGGTAATAACACATAATAGCTGCATGGAATTCAATGATATAATGGTTTGGTGAGTCAATCCCTATAGCTGAAAGTTTAGGTTGTTTTTATGTATTTGACTGTTCAAAACAATGTTGTCATAAATATCCTTTTTAAATTTCATATAGATGAAATGAATGTCCTAATAGAAATAAAGTGTAAGGACATGAACATGCAACTTACAAAAAAGGAGGATCAAATGACCACCAAATATACAGGGCCCAGCATAAATAATGCCCCTTTTCATTACCAAATCTTTTATTACAAAATCATAGGCATGTAATTCTGTAATGAAACAATACCACACTTAAGCACACCATATGACATTTTAGGTGAAATGTTCAAATTAAAACTAGAAATTATTACAACCATATTATTACCCTACCAACCACACTCAAGCAGGCGTTACCTCTGCTGGACCCTGTATATCCAAATGCCAAAACTTATTAGTAATCCAAAAGGCAAATTAAGTTTTTTCTATCACTTTGGCCAAGAGTAAATACAATATAATATTCAGCTTTTACGAAAATGAGGGAAAATGAGCATTTTGCTGGTGGAAGTGGAAATGGAAACCTTTTTGGAAGTCACTTTGGAAATAGATGTTACAATTTTTTTCTATATACACACTAAAGAAATATCTAAAGATGTTCAATGCATTTCACATAAATAGCTTCATAGTGTATTGAACTGTGTCTCCCAGAAAAAAAATGTCCAAGGCTTAACTCCATGACCTTATGTGGAAATAGGGTCTTTTCTGATACAACTAAGTTAAGGATCTCAAGATGAGATCGTACTGGATTCAGGGTGAACCCTAAATCCAATGGCTGATGTCCTTACAGGGGAAAGGGCAGGGAGATTTGACACAGATGCATGGAGAGAAGGAGGGACATGCAAAGGAGCTCCCTCAGAGTCTCCAGACAGAACCAACCCTGCCGACAACTGTATTTCAGACCTCTGACCTCCAGAACTGTGAGAATTCTGGTTAGTTAAGCGGACAAGTTTGTGTTAATTGTTTTCAGGAGCCCTAGGAAACTAATAGAAGCTTAAAAAGTCAATGGTAGCTCAAAGTCTCAATGCGAAAAGCAGCAATCTTCTGCTCTTACTCTCTTCTTCAGCTCACTCTACTGGAGATGGTTTTTAAATGTTTTAAAACTTCGTTTGTTTGTAGATGTTTCTTTTTTTATTTACTTCCATATATTTTCATTATTCATGTATGTACATTGCTATCTCTCGATGCGCCGATCTTACATCATTCCTTTTGTGTCCTCCTGCTCTAACCTGAACTGTGCTCTCTAGTCTGGCAGCACAGCTGCAGTCCGGGACTTCCCTTTGCTGTCACCCTGGGAATTTCTTTCACCTCTTCTCTCTGCTGAATTTTCTCTCCCTGGATCCCATGTCATCTTTTTTCTTGTATACACCCACATTTTAATGGATCACGGCCTTTAATAGTTTATGATGAAAGAGTATATGATAGATAAATTTTGGGAGACTTAAATGCCTAAAAATATTTTTGTTTTACTTCATATTTGATTAATATTATAGCCGGATATAAAATTTAAGATTGAAAATAATTTTCTTCTGATGTTTTTAAGGCATTGTTCTATTTTATGTACTATTACATATTTTATAATAATTGGTTCCCATTGGACACATTTTTTATGTTTATTTTACCTATATTGTGTTATAATAACTTTTAATGTCTATTAGATTCATTTTTGCAACAGCACTTAAAATAGCTGCAGGGGTTTTTTTCTCATTCACCCTGTTAGTTTTTTCAGTTTGGAGACTCATGCATTTCAGTTTTTGGAAATGTTCTTATATTATTTCTTTGATACTTACTTTCCAGCTCTTTTACCTGTTCACTCTTCTGGAGTTAGGTGTTGGATCTCTTGGCTTCACCCATATTTTTCTGTGTATAATGCGGACCCATGTTTTTGGCCCAAACTTTCAGGAAAAAAATTGTTTGTTTTAATTTTTTAATTCAATTTTTATTTATTTTTATTTAGAAGCAAAGCCAATTATTGTATTCCAGGGTATTATTTTGCATGCAGATATCATTATTGCTTTCTAGAGTTACTCATAAACATAAATAAAAGAATTAGACACTTTTATATAGTTACAGAATTAGTACCACCCATGTATAATGTGCATCCTTATTTTTTCCTAAAAGATTTGGGCCAAGAAGTACACATTATACATGGAAAAGTATGGTTAATTTTATTTTTTCTTACCTTTTCTAGTCTATTGACCATCTCCAACCTTTTTCTTTTTAAAAGGAGATTTCTTCAACTTTATCTTTCAACTCTTCAGTTAATTTTTAACTTCTGCCAACATATCCTTAGTTCACAAGAATTCTTGTTATTTATTTTAATAGATTCAGACTCTTATTCCTTTGAGGCTCTTACATATTTGAAGTTTTCTTCTGCTCTCTCTGTCCTTGGAGGCTCTTTGCTCTGCTTGTCTGCTTAGGTCTCCAACTTGCATCTCAGAGGGTGTATCAGTTTTCTGTTATGCTGTTACCATAACAAATTACCACAAACCGGGTCCCTTAAAACCATAGAGACTTATTCTCTCTCAGTTTTGGAGGCCAGGAGTTCAAAATCAAGGTGTCAGCAGGGCTGTACTCCTTTTGGAGACTCTAGGGGAGAATTTGCTCCTTGCCTGTTCTGGTGTTCGGTGGTTGCTGGCATCCCTTCACTTGCGGCCATACCACTCTAATCTCTGCATTCACGGCCCCATTGCCTCCTCCTCTTCTGTGTCTTCTCCGTGTGTCTGTATTTTATAAAGACACATGTGATTGCATGTAGGAGCCACCCAGGTAAACTCCTCTTAAGTTCCCCAACTTAATCATACTATTTTGCCATATCGAGTAATATTCACAGGTTTTGAGAATTATGACATGGATTATCTTTTGGGGGGACACCATTCAACCACTAGAGAGCATTTTCTCAAATACCCTTTTGATGATTTTATTCTTGGCTGTTCAGTCATCTTTGAGATTGAAGCTTTAATATGCTTGTGTGAAGCTCGGTGCCCATGGAGCAGGATGAGAGGCTAGTAGACCAGAGAGTTTTATCAGGGTTATCAGGTGACCTGCCAGGTTTTTAAATTGGATCCCCAAATGTCCATATTTGTCAGACTATTTCTAGGATTGTTCAGTTTCTCCAGGTAATGATCTTCAGTCCCTGGCCTACGGGTTATAAGACAGCTGCATATATTCTAGACTGGGTGTGTAAGTGTGGATGTATGTGTAAGCCTTTACTTAACCTCCCTATTTTAAGTAAGATGTTTTCATGTGTCACCTTTAGTTTCTGGGGTTTCTGAGTCAAGAACCTCTCTGATGTGATTTCTCCAGAGGATAAGTCTTCTTCTCCTGGGGGAGTGAGAGAGTGAGAGTCGTTAGGTTGCAAGAAGTGAGGAGGAGGTTTAACTTCTTAAACGGACACCCTGTTATCAGCTCCCACCTACCCTGGCCTTCCTGGTTCCTTGGGACTTTAATGTTCCTGCTTTTTGGGGGGTTCTGAAGGATAAACTTCTTCTGTAGGCAGTTGGTATGACCTCCTTGTGGCAAAGCCGCTTACCATATTCTGTGGTTTGGGGTTACTGATGTCTTCTAGTTTCACAGAGGATAGAGTTCGCGCTTCTGTTTCTTGTTCTTCTTTCAATTTTGGGTGATTTTTCAAGAGGCTATGAGAACTCTGTAGGTAACACTGTAACCTTGTAATAATGTTGTAAATATTTTCCATTGGCCATTTTACTCATATTTCAGTTATAACTTTTTTATGTAGAAAAGTTTAAAGTTTAGTTGACTCTATTGATCATTCCCTTGATGATTTGTACCTTTGGTGTGCATTTTTAAAAAGGTCTTCCCCATTGCTTGATTATATACTTAATCACTTAAAATTTTGTTTTGTTACATCTACAGCTTTGATATATCAATCTTTAATATATATGGAAGTTATTTTGTCATGAAAGTTTTTTTTTTTCTTCTTTATCTTTTTCCTCTTCTTTTCGTTTTCTCCCAAGTGGTAAACTTCAGTGCAGAGTTTAGATCTGACAAGCTAGGTGGGAGAGGAGTACAGAGACAGATTAAAGATAGAGCAAGCTCTGTTTATTGTTGAATCCCCGTTTCTGGTAATCTCTCACCTCGAGTTTTTCTAAATCTTGTTTACTTTCTAGACAAAAAATGATAAATTTCTCTCGGTGTCTATTTTATTCAGTTTCCTATAATTGTTCATTTTTATGAAAATAAGGGTGCTGTGGCCTTCTGGTTATATATATTTAACCTGTGTTCTGATGTCTCTGGCTTCTAGACTATTTGCTTTGAATTCTCAGACATAGAGAACCGGGAATACTTTCATACTTGAAGGTACCATAAGGAACAGAAATTCATAGGTTGTTGAAATGACATTATGGTTTCAAAAATTATTTCTTTAATTTTGGATGGATGAAACAGACCCCTGTTCCACATCCAGAAACACAAGGGGGAAGATAGTGAAACATCTCTTCACTTTTGCAGAGTCTCATTGCCCTTTACATTTCACACAGCTGCCAGCACATGTGGGCATGTATCACTTCCACTCATTGGCCCTGTTTTTGAAACACAAATGTCGGTACACTATACACTTGATTTTGTATCTTTCCTTTTTTTTTTTTTTTTTGCTTCACAGTATATTTTGGAGATTGTTACAGGTCAGTATGTGTGGACCTTCCTTGTTCTTTCAATGGCTGTATAATGTTGTTGGGGTCTTTTTAGACATGAAATATACCCTGTTATCTGTAATGATCTCCTGTAAGGCAGAGTGGCAGAGTGGAAAGAACATGGGCTTTAAATCCCGACTCAGTATCTGATTTGGCTGTGTAGCTGTGGACAAGTTGCTTAACTTTTTTGAGCCTCTTTGTCATATCTGTAAAATTAGGATAATAATAATACCTATCTTTTCAGGGAAAGTTATTATGAGGATTAAATGAGGTGATATTTATAAAGTACCTGGTATTAATAGATGTTAAAAGATGCTTCTTCCCGTCATTCGTGAGTTAATCTTTGCTTTGGACAGCTTTTCCCTTGGATAAACTGAACTGACACTGAATGACCTGTGTGAACATTTCCCTGAGCCATCGCTAGATCTTTGTTGTTTCCTGCATTACGGTGATAAGAAACCATGATTTAAAGTTTTGTTTTATCATATTCATATGACATAGGCACAGTACAATAAATTGGACTGTGCTGTAGTTTAATTAACTTGGTATCATAGGCGGAGAAGAGTGTCTTAGAGTTGACATTTTATCTTGTCATTTTAGAACATCCACAGAAACCAACACCACCTTTGTGGGACTGAAATCAATGGGGGTCAGATTATCTTGGTGCGCTCCGCCCATCCAGTAGGAAAGGTTTCTTAATGTTTACACCTTTGCTGCGACTCATCCTTTCCCTCATGTTCTGTTTCTCTTTTCAGGCCTCTTTGAAGTCTCTTCCTGTTATGCACTGATTGCTTCTCTCCCAGTCCAGAAAGAGAGAAGTCTGTTGACCCAGCCAGACAGCGCTATTGCTGTTTGAAAAGAGCTTTTCATGTGGGACAAGTTCATGAGTTGCTGGCCTGTTAACAGACACATGGTCCTTGGGTCAAGGATCCATCAGTCTGATCAGCTATTGCAGGGGTGGGACGATTTCTTTCTTTTAGGAGGAGTCTTTGAGTGTGGCAGGTACTGAATGATCTGCCCACTAGTGGAATTTTTCAGGAAACTGGCCATAATTTATTGGCCAACTATGGGGAGAAACGTATTTTCATTAAGCGGTTTTTGGAAAGGTAAAAGTAAGAGAAGCACTTATGGGGGAAAGGCAGAGTGACCTATTAACATAGGAGGCAGGGATTTTGAGGTACATGTCGCCCAGCGGGGACGGCAGAGAAGCAAAGGGCCTTCATTGCCTTAACTGGATCTTGAGGCCACTGAGTCCGAAATAAGCAAGGCAGTCAGAAACTATAGACCTGGGATAATAACTGTAAGAACTTAGTAAGACATGCCAGTCTTGAGGAGCTTGGCCATGTTTGTTTGGGGAACTTTGTCACATTTGTCACTTTCATTTTTACATTAAAAGCTCACAAAATAGTAAGAATTTTGAACTTATCTACAGGGCAGCTAGGAGATATATACTGGGCCTACGTTTAGTCTTGGGGCTACAGAACAGCTGGTTAGAAGGAACTTAGAAGAAACAAGGAGATCAGGCCGAGTCCCGAGAGCCAACATGGGAAGATGAAGAGGGGCGCAGGAGAGGGAGCCTGGTCCTCTGGCCTGGGCCAGAGAAGGCCCCTGTGGTGCCTCTACAATGCCCTCTGAAGTGGGGACATAACTTCCATTGTGGTAGCAGATCGTGGAGGCTTCACTGACGGTCCTGGCATTGCTTGTTTTCATATTTCTTTTGCCAATGGCAGGGCAAACGATGGTGAGACCTGTATGGATGAGGTCAGGGCCATCTCGATGGCCTGTGTTGGCTTCTTGGCTTCCTCAATACCTGGAATGCAACACATAAATATTTTGTTGAATCGATGAATACGTGTGCTGCTCTTATTCATTACTGGCTGAATACAGAGGCTACCTCAGAAACCAATTGAGACAGTGACAGAAATTGCCTAACCACCTTGAAGAGGATACTAAGAAGCCCAACCCTGGCCCTTGGAAATGTAATGGGCTAGTAAAAGAGGAAGTAGTTGACAGGCTAATACTAATAATTGCTTAATTTTTAAGTACCTACGAAATGCCAGGCACCCAGCAAAAATTTTGTCCCATTACTCTAAGGTACAGACGAACTTCTGTTGTCATTGACAGGGGCCCATAGATTATATTTACTCAACATTGAACTAGCCAGTTAATTTAGGCAAGAATACCAGCCCAGCTATTTCTTAACCATCATCAAGATAGAAGCAGCCTGTTACCTGTCTGATGCACCCTCTCCTGCACACATGCTTCATCAGCCAACGTTGTTGCTGTGTGGCTACTGTGAGTGTTAAGAAATCGGGACTACTCTCCTGAGTCCACAGAACAGTGGCAGCTGCTCTTTTTAGAGCATTCGCTATGTGACAGCTGTTTTGCCTGTTCTAGCTTATTTAACACAAGGTAGGTATTTTTACCCCTAAATTATAGGTGAAGGAAATAAGATTCAGCAAAATTAAGTAAATGCTCCAGGTTTCACGGTTAATGAGACAAGACCCTGAATAGACTCCTGTCTGCTACAGCCTGTGTGTCCTCCACTGCGCAAACCATCCATCAGAGCGAGGCCTGCAACAAGCCACCCACCCTGGCCCAGAAGGCAGCTGGACCTTCAGCATCTGCAGAGAGGGCTGCCCGAGGGAAGGTTCTGGGAACCCCTGGGGTTCCGTGGGAGTGTGTCAGGGGCAAGACTGGCACAGCTGCTACCCCTCATGTCCAGTTCCTTCTGGGGATTCTTGGATACTTGGGACCACCAGGCGTTCCCGCAATGAGCCTGCTACCGCCCACAGTTTCTCTGTTAACTTTACATTTCTGTGTTTGATCTCAGTGTTTGCTCCTTTTTATTTTTAGGTATAACTTACATTCAAAAAAAGGCAGATATCTTAGTGTACAGTCTGATGGTTTTTTACATGTGTAACAACTGCGTAACCACCACCCAATCCGGAACATTCTGGCATCCCAGATTGCTCTCTTGTGCCTTCCCCCAAGTAATACCTCCCCAAGGGAACCACTACTGTAGCATCTGTCACCATGGACTAGTTTAGCCTGTTTTCGAATTTCATATTGTTCTTGGGTTTTAATTAGCATAGAACTAATTTGTAGTCAAATCTCAGGCTACAAATTCAGGGACGGAAAAAAAAAAAAGTGTGATTTAACCTGTTATTTTTCTAATATTGAACTTAATTTTTATCCTGAACTTCCCATTCTGCCAGTGGCAGAAGTTGTAGTTAACTTAATGACATCTCACTTTAGGAAGACGTAGTTCAGGATTCGGGTTACAGTTCCAGGGGGCCTTTACACAGTGGCAAGACCATGTAGAAAGAGGCCTATGGCCCAGGTACACCGCGGCCATTGCTGGAGCACCTGTGTTCCTATCAGTCTCTCCCTGGCCATCGACCCCTTTCCCATTAGCATCAACAGAGAGTCCCGAGGCCCACCTAGTCCCGACCATCAGTCCTTATGGGTCATTTGGCATTCTCTTTGTCCTTTTGCAAAGCTTCTTTAGGTCTTCCTATCCTCTCAGCTACTTCTGAGCCCCTCTCAGGGACAGACACACAAGAAACTTTCATTTACTCTCCTGTGCTAATCTGGAACTATGGGGGACTCAGAATGAGTACCAGAGGCCTCCTTTGTCTAGAAACGGCACACTCAGTTTCCGTTCTGCCGCTGTTTTGTTGGACCGCTGCATTTCTGATTTCACCTCCACAGTGAAGGTACATGTGCTTTTGTCCTGAGATGCACAACCTTTCAGCACCCCCCCAACTCTGGAGGTCGGGTCTGCATTGGGAGGCCGGACATCATGTCAGGGACCCACACCTACATCTCGCTCTATTACTAGAACTTCTCCTCTCTCTTCTAGGTCTGGGAGTTGTTATCACCTCCCATGTGGGAGACACTGACTCTTACATTATCATCCATTCTCCTACTTCTACTCTTTTGTTATCAACCTGATGTCTAGACTCCTCAGGATTTTGGTTTTTGAAACTCAAAAGGGCCCAGTTATTACCACTAGCTGGTATTTCAAAACTATTTTTATAGTATAAGTTCTGAAAGTGTATTTAGAAACTCAAAGTTGAAGTTGTCTTCTGTTGTCTGCCCCACTGTTCTTCCCTGGTAAGTAAGCCTGGGATGCCCCTGTTGCTGCCATAGGTTGTGGAATACAGGAAATGGGATGGGGGGTTTTAGTTGCGATGGAAATCCACGTTGCTACCAGATTATGGCTTTTCCTGCTACCCAACCACCACAAATTACTAAGTGTCCTCTGTGTGCTAGGTGCTTTGTGAGAAGATATCAGGGGGAAAGATAAAAAATTATAAATATAGATCACATTTTTGTAGCAATTTATTGTATTCTTTTCCCCTCATGATCCCATCTGAAGTTGAGAATATTTCTATGAGTGGGGAGGCCAGTAATACCCTCACAATGACCTTGCAAGTTGGGTTTTTCATCGCCAAGACTTTCCAGATGAGGAAACTGTGGCTCAGGGAATGCACAGCTCATCAAGTGATTGATTTATGATCTGGGGCCTAAACTCAAAACTTCAGGCTCCATATACCTACCTCCATCCACGGCCTCTAAAGACTCAAAAACAAGGACTCCTGATAAACTGCTAACCCAGAGGAATCTTCTAGCCCTGAAGGAGGTGTTATTGAACTTGACTTCATGAAATAGGGAGGATTTCAGTAAGCGGCAGTTGGGTTGGGGGAAAGTGCTCCAGGCAGAGAGAAATGGTAAGCAAAGACAATGGTTCCTGCCTTTTCTACTGGCTGCCCTACCTGCTGCAGCTGTCTGCATTCACAGACCTGCTTCTCAGGATCTGGCTTCTCCTTAGATACTTGCTTCTATGCCCTATGCACGCACATGCACGCACGCACCACACACACACTTCACATCCTGAGCGTCAGCCGCGTCCCAGATACCATCATTCCACTTAATCTTCACAGTGGTGCCCCTCCCTGGCCTTCACGCTGTCCCTGGGTGGAGTCACTTAACCCCAGCTGTGCCACTCTCCCCTTGAATCCTAGCACGTCCCACATGATTCCTTGATTGTGCTCTGCTGGCCTGACAGGGCCTCCGCTATGTTCTCTGGAAGCTTGGGAGCTGTCTTTTCTGTTGCCTGAATTGCGACCAAACTTGCTACAACCTTGGGTACTGCCCATTTCCCCCCTTCTGATTCCACTTCTGGGTCAATTTATCCCTGTTGTTGGCTCAGTGCCCCCGCACCTGCCCCACCTTAGCGAGTGGACCACTTACTGGTCTTAGCTTCTGCCCTTCCTGCCTACCCCATGTAACTTCCACTCAGCCAAGTCTAGACGAAGGACTGAAAGTCTCAAGGGAGCAGAGGACATCCTGGGGATGGGGGAGCACATTCTGACAGAATCTGAGGTGGGTATATCCCCCTGACAGAGAGGGTGAGGCAAGGATGGAAAATTAAGATCGGTGGTAATTTATAGTTTTTAAGTATGAAGACCCTTCTTCACTAACACAGAACTGACAGGAGAACAGCTTTACTTTTAGTATCTATTATCTAAGAAGAAAAATGGTGATAAAAAATTTACATTGAATTCAGAAACACTTTCAAATAAATTTGAATTTTATTTAAATTCAACTTATAAACTCTTCACATACAATGATTTGTTGGCGTTTAAGGGTAAGAATAACAGTTCTTGCTCTGGCCAGGTGGCTTAGTTTATTGGAGTGTTGTCCTGTGCACCAAAGTGTTGTGGGTTTGATTCCTGGTTGGGCACACACCTAGGTTGCAGGTTTGATTCCCAGTCAGTGTACGTACCAGAGGCAGCCAATCGATGTTTCTCACATAGATGTTTTTCTCTTTCTCTCTCTCTCCCTTCCTCTCTCTCAAAAATCAATAAACATATCCTGGGGTGAGGATTAAAAAAAAAAAATCAATGTCTTTATAGACCCTGTGGACCAAAATAGGACTTCAGTTACTCTGGAGTGGATTTGAAGGAACCTCTGTGGAGATTTGGAATCTGCTGGTGAAGCCTGAGGACCCCCATTCTGGAGTGCATGAAAGGAAGCAGAGGAGGGGTAGTGCAGACAGGGTGCAAGGGTGCGTTCTCTTTGACACAGATGCTTCTCATGGGAACTGCAGCCATGTCTCAAGTGGTTTTCTTTGATTGTATTTTTAGTCTCCCTGTTCAAGAGTCAGGTGCCTGACTTAAACCTTTTGCTCACATGTTCCACAAACAGGAAGTTGGTTGTCTGTTGCCATTAGCTGTTCAGCTTTAATAAACAAGTTCATATGCAGTTGGGACAGGCTGAGATAGAAAATTTACTCTAAAGTCTTAAATAACCTTGAATATGAAGAAGCACCAAAAAATTTTAAACCAAACCAATTTCTTGTCCCCTTGACTGCCCTGCTCATCAGCAGTTTTCCAGCCATTGGTTGGGATCACATGATGCTGCCTTACATCCCTCATGTTCAAAAGTGTTTATGGAGGCATATTTTGGGGGAGGGGGTACATAGGCAACTTGGGCATCTCCACTCACCGTTGTTCTCATAAAATCTCTCAGACACTCCTGAAATTGTGTTAGCGCAGCAGTGTGACAGTTACAAAGGCAGTGCAATACCCCGTGGGAAGAGTCAGCTAGCTGTGGTCTCAGTATCATCTCTAACACCTACGAGCTGTGTGACCTTGGGCAATACACTTGACTCTTTGAACTCTCTATTTCCATCTCTGTACAAATAAATGGTAATACTAATATCTATCTCGTTATTACTTGTTAAAATATATTTGCTAAGAAGTAAATTTATTCATTAAATAAAGTAATGGGTGGAAAAATCTCTAGCACAGATCTTCATACCTACTATGTATCTGAAAAATACTGCCTTCTTCTCTCTCTCCTTCTTTTGCCAGAATTTGTGTTAGGTGCTGCTCGAAGTGAAAGCACAAATATGGCCTAGAGCCTGCCCTTGAGATGCTTGACCACAGTACAGGCAGGAATGTAATCAGTGCTCCACTAGCGGGGTGAGTTGCCCAGTGGAGCATAGAGGAGGGAGGAATTGACTCCATGTTGGAGAAATAATGAAGCAACAGTAGCTTTTGAGAAGGAACTTCATGAATAGCTGGGATTTCTCTACTTTTTCCCCTTCCCTTTCCTTTCCCCTTCTTTCTTCTTAAATAAGTATGGACCCAGAATTAAAAATGCCCAGAGGCAGGGAAGCCTTAAAGCACAGTCTGTTTAAGACTCGTCCTCTCTCACCCTGACTGTCCTCTGGTGGATGGATACTAGAAAGCAACTACAGTGTCTCTTGCAAACTCAGTTCCCAGAAAATGGCAAACGTGCAAACAAATGTTTGCACACGATGGCAGGAGTTCACAGGCTTTGCGGAGCCCATCCATTGGTCCCGGATTTAACCACTCTGAACGAAGAGTGCGTAGATAAGGTGATGGTCGCGGTACTCGTTTCTCCCTCCTTCTTGAGGGAAACTTAAAGGCGCCCTCCTGTTCGAGGGAGCTATCCTGAGCCCCCTTTTTTTGTGCGGCTCTGGGATCGAACTTTCTGGCTGAGGAAGCACGTAGTCGTGAGGAAGTAGCTGGCCCAGGCTGACGGAATGGTATAAGCATAGAAAGCCACTGGGACAGGCAAGCGTAGGGATGTTTGGAGAGGTGAGTAGACAGGTCTGAGTGCGGATGGATTCCAGCAGGGAGAGACCTGGTGACGGCTTACACCCAGATTGTGCATGGCTGGTGGGGTAGGAGTAGGACTGTTTTCAGTTTCAAGCACTGACATCACTGAACAGTGTCACCTAGCATTTATCACAATTGTAATGTTACACTTGTGTGCTTATTTGATCACCGCCTGCCTCCCCCACCGGTCTGGCAGCTCCAGTGAGCCCAGGCACTGTGTCTCTTTCTGCGCACTCTCTGTACCCCCACCACCAGCTGAGAGCCCAGCACGTAACACATGCTCAGCACCCATGGGAAATGAACGAGTGGATGAATGATGAATGCACGGTTCTGAGTGGGGAGAGATGCGTTTGAATCAATGTTTCTAACGAATGGGAACTTGGGTGCTTGATTTGATTCTCTTTCATGGTGTCCTTCTTTGCTCATCAACAGTCATCGAGCAGGGGCAGGAACCCGCACCTGTTGACCAAGTCTCCCTGCATCTGGGCAGATCAGGTCCGCTGAGCTCTCCAGGGAAGTGTGCAAATAAATGATGTCTGGAATCTGCAAAGCTGCTGTCTGGCACACACACTAGTTCACTGGAGGCAGCTTGAAATAATGTAAAAACATGCATTTCTGGAATCAAATAAGACTTCCAAATTTCAGCTCTACTTATTATTTATACGTCTTTCAGGAAATGACTTCACTTCTCTGAATCTGGTTTTCTCATCTATAAAACAGGAGTGGTAATACATATCTACTTTATAATGCTGTTGTGAGGGTTAAACGAGTTAGTTAGTATAAAGAGGCCAGCTTGTTTTAGCTTCTCTTTATGTTATTTTTTTTACATTTTATCTTCTCATTGTGTACTTGAAAACTGCAAGACAGTATTTATTTCATTTCTCCTATTTTAAAAGCAACTTCATGCTTAGTGTAGAAAACTTAGTCTATACAGAAAAGCTCAAAAAACAAATTAATAACTTTATAAAATGGCCTTTGAGATAACCACTATTAGCATTTTGGTGTGTTCCCTTCCAGTGTTTCCTCTATTCATGAGAAATTTACTTTATTTTAAATAGATAATTCCTCCTCACGGCACACCATTTGAGAGGGTACAAAAGGTGAATAGTGAAAAGTCATTCTTCCCCTTTCCCCTGAACCCAGCCACCAGGTCCCCTCCCCAGAGGCAATCACTGTTACCGGGTTCTTAGGTGGCCTCCCAGAGATAGTCTACATATTTAGAAGACTGATTTGATTTTCATATCATCTTCTTCTCACGCAAAGGCCGGTGTGGTCTACCTGCTGTTTTGCTCTTAAGGCCACCACGTAAGTGAGCTCCCTCTCAGCCCTCATAATGTCTCTGTGGGCAGGGCCACAAGGGGCTTTGGTTCTGAGGGCTCAGCGAGGCTTGGTCTCAGTTGTGTATTTTTACTCTTTGAACTGAAAATCTGCGAACAGCTGAGCAGGTGCTAGGATTCTCAGTCTCAACCGTTTCCACAGTTGCTCATGCGAGGAGCAGATCCACAGGTGGTTAGGGCCAGCAGACAGGGTGGTCTGAGGCAGAATTCAGGCTCTCTCCAACATCGCATTGACCCTCAGACAATGTTTCCAAAAGTAACAATTGGAAAGTGTGGTGTGATTTGGAAAGAAAATGTTTTACTATTGAAAATGATAAAAAAAAAATCAGGGATGTATGTCTGCCAGATTGCTCTGCAGTGAAGGGCAAAGTCAGTAAGTCCACTCTACCACCAGTCCTGTGCCCACCCCGACCCTTCAGGCCCCATAACACTGACCCCACCCCCACCCCCAGTGCTGTCACTAGAGCTGTCTTTTTGGCAGGCCTGCCTGTCTATACTCTCACCAGCCCCTGCCTTCTGAACAGCCCTACCTGCCAAGCTCCCTTTTTCCAATCTTCTGCTAATTGATCAACTCAAGAATATTGAGAATTTGACCCTATATGACCCAGTGGACAGGAAGGGAGACGGGAGATTGGACTTGTTCAAACTAAGCTCCAGAGAACAATGAATAGGAATGAACTGGTGGATTTGGTTTTTAATTTTTAAAAAATCTTCATGTGAGGATATTTTTTTCATTGTTGAGAGAGAGAGAGAGAGAGGGAGGGAGAGGTGAAAGAGAACACCATCTCGTTGCATTCTCGTGTGTGCCCCAACTGGGGATCAAACCTGCATCCTGGGTATGTGCCTTGACCAGGAATCGAACCTGTGAACTTTCAGTTTATGGGACAATGCTCCAACCTACTGAACCACACCAGTCAGGCCTGAGCTGATCCATTTGAGGCACCTCATCTGTAAAATGAATATTAAATAACATAATGGATATGACAGTGCTCTATAAGCTGTAAAAGGCAATATATGCATAAGGGGTTCATATTATGAGAATGATGATAATTGAAAAATAAGACATGAAAGCCAATCAATTTTACAAATTAATTTTCATGGCAATAGAGATTCAGGGATTGTTTGTTGCTGCAGCATAATTCGTCCTACAGTGAGTGTCTGATACCCAGAGGGATTGACAACTGTTCATATTATCCTTCAGTCTTTTTTCTAAGCCTATGTTCTACATATCTTTTCTTTATAAAAATAAGATCATAGAATACTAGTGATTTGCTGAAGTGCCTTTTCATTTCATCTGCGAACGTTTCGGTACCTGTCTCTAAAATGTAAGATTCTTCTTTAAACATAGTCATACCATTATCACACTTAAAGCTACAAGAATTACTTCATGTCACCAAATATTAGTCATTGCACAAATTTCTGACCTTTAAAATTATTTTATTCAAATCAGGAATCCAGATAAGTTCCCTACTCTGTGAAAGGCTGATGTGTCTCCTCAATCTCTTTTCATCCACAGGCTCTCCTCCCCACCCCCAACCCCCGTCTCCTGTTGTGATATATTTGATGAAGAAGCTGAGCTGGTTGTTCTGCAGTTTCCCACAGTGTAGATTTTGCTGATCTTCCCATGGTGTCACTTGACATGTTCCTCTTTCCCCTGTATGTAGTTATACGTTGATTGTCATCGACGCTGGAGGTCAACAGCCCAATCCCCATGTTGTTCAAGGGTCCACTGCACTTCCCGTAGTTGCTGATTAAATCTAGAGGCTTGATCAGATTTCATAAATAGATTTTTAAGCTTAAAGCATTATAAAAATTTTCTACGCCATTTAATATTCTTCTACAACATGTCTTCTTAATGCCTATAAAGCTGTCGAAAATATGAATGCATGTTTATGCATTTAGCCGGTCCCTTATTGTTAGCGAGTTGTTTCTAATTTTTCGCTATCACGCACAACTCAGTGAAAAACATCTTTGTGGACTAATTCTTTTCTGGTCTTATTTGCTGCCCTGCTGATCTCTTAGTTCCTGCGGATGGTGGATGCCTGTGCCAGCTTCCTCACAGAAGCCTTGAACCCAGAGAACTGTGTTGGAGTACTGAGGCTGGCAGACACGCACTCCTTGGAAAGTCTAAAGAAGCAGGTTCAAAGTTACATCATCCAAAACTTTGTGCAGATTCTGAACGCCGAGGAGTTCCTTGAACTTCCCGTGGACACTCTGTACCACATCTTGAAGAGTGACGACCTTTATGTGACGGAGGAGGCTCAGGTGTTTGAGACCGTGATGAGCTGGGTGCGACACAAACAGTCGGAACGGCTCTGCTTGCTCCCCTACGTCCTGGAGAACGTGCGCTTGCCGCTTCTGGACCCGTGGTACTTCGTGGAGACAGTGGAAGCAGATCCTCTCATCAGGCAGTGCCCAGAGGTCTTCCCGCTGCTCCAGGAAGCCAGGATGTACCACCTTTCTGGCAATGAGGTGAGATGAGAGGTGCGGCTGATAACCAGCAAAGTAAAGGAGTTAGTGGGCTTCATAGAGATATAGGTGAAGCTGGCTGGCAAAGCCTTAGGGTATTGAGAAGAAGATGCTGCGCTGTTTGAGTTTGAGTCAGGCAGTCCCAGGAGCCCTCTATTTCTGATCCATAAAATGCAGATGATAATGCATCATGGAGAGCTACTGAGAGGATTGGGTGAGATACAGAAACCTCCCAGCATCATGCCTGGCTCACCCCTCCTCTTTGCAGCTGTGTAAGGGCAGGGGGTGGTGAGGGTGATGCACACATGGACAAAATGTGCCCTGCCCAGTCACCTTCCATGAGGGCTGCTTTCCTCTTGCCCACTCTGGGGAACCCGATGTCCCCTTAGTTCAGGCTCTCATTATTTCCTTCCTGAAATTCTGAAAATTCCTCAAAATTCACCTTCCTGCCCGCAGCCTGGCCTCTCTCCAGTTCATTCAGCAGCTGGATGATCTCAAGCTCAAGCCTAATCATTTCTCTCTTCTCTAGCTGCCCAGCACTTTTAGGATAGAGCCCACGCTTCCTGCCCTAGCTCCCAGAGCCTGGCCCCGCGACTTCACCTCCTGCCCGCTTCTCTAAGTGCCGCCTCCAGCCCCTTTCTTCTGCTACAATCCAAACACACTGCCTGGAATTCCCTCAAGTGGACCTGCTGTTTCGGCCTCCAGGCTAACTCAGGTGCTGTTCAGATGCCTTTTTTCCTCTTTTTCAACTAATTGACTTCTGCTCCTTCAAAACTCAGTTCAAGCATCGTCTTCCACAGAGGCCTCTCTCATTCTCATAACACCTGGTGCACTGCTGCGTTATAACACCAGCTGCTACCTGTTAACCATTGCATCCCTCATCTGTAAACATCCCTAGGCTGGGAGCCTGTTGTGGTAGAAAGTACATTATATTGGAATTTTCATCTCCAGGCCTTAGGAGATTCCCTGGTGTACAATGAGATAAACGGGGACCAAGTGCTGAATACACCTATCATTTGAACCTACCTGGTTCTCTTTAACAATTGAAGAAATATTTTATTCATTACTGTATTAAAACAAAACTAGACTTAGTGGAGAGGAATAAAACAATCGGGAAGTAATGATATAGGGACAGTTAAGTTTATATACACAAAACCCACATGTACATATCACTTATAACAGTTCTGGGATTGGCTACCAAGCCTTCCTAATTAGGCCTTTGGTAGATATGTTAGACAAAAGTGGCTTAGGAATTATTTGTCTGAAACCCCTTGGGAGCTTCCTCCTTTTTCTTTGTGTCTTTTCTAGTTCTACTTGTCCTCAGATTCACTGTCACCCATTTACTCTGCAAACATATCCTTAAATGTTTAGTAGAACTTACCAGTGATGCTATTAGATCAGGAGAGTTTGAGAGAGAGAGAGTGTGTGTGTGTGTGTGTGTGTGTGTGTGTGTCTGTGTGTGTGTGGTTTTTAGCTAAAAATTATATTTCTTTAATAGACGTAGGGCTATTCAGATCATCTGTTTCTTCTAGAATGAGCTTTAGTAGTTTGTATTTCTCAAAGAATTTTTCCATTTCATAGAAGTTACTGAATCTTTTGGTTTAATATTGTTCCCAGTATTCTCTTACTGTCCTTTGGATATCTGTGGCCTCTATAGTGATGTCACCCACATCTCTCATTCCAGATATTGGTAATTTGTGTTTCCTCTTTTTTTCCCCTGATCTGTCTAGTCAGGGGTTTATCAATTTTATTCATTTTCTCAAAGAGCAACCTTCTGGTTTAATTCTGATTTTCTTTATTGCTTTTGTTTTTTATTTCACTTATTTCTACTCGGATTTTGATTATTTCATTTCTTCTGCTTTCTTTGGGTTTAATTTTCTCTTCTTCTCTTAGTTTCTTAAGGTAGAAGTTGAGGTCATTGATTTGAGACCCTTCCCCCTTAATATTGTCATTAGTGCTATAAATGTCCCCCCTAAGTACTACTTTAACAGCATCTCATATATTTTAATATGCTACACTTTCATTTTTCACAAATAAATCCTGAACAGGAACCCTATGCCAGATATGGCACCAGACACTACAGAACAGTCTCTGCCTTGCGAAACACAGACAGGACACTAAGCAGCTGAAGAGCGACGAGTAGAGCGATGGAGGGGGTCCAGGCAAAGTCCAGGTCATGTCTCATGCTGGGCGCATGGCCGCCCAGCGCTGGGAATCAAAGCCCTCACACACTTGAAGACACGTGTCAACTTCTGCAACTGTTTTCAGTTGAACATTTAAAGTTCAGAGTGTCGATAAACTGCACTTAACGATATTCTGACTATTTTTTGTTTCTGCTTCCTATTCCTTAAGTCCCTGAAATGTAGGTGGTAAAGGCATTGCGCTGATATAAAGCGTCTCTATTATATCTCCTGCAAAATTGTTGCTATATGATATCTGCCCTGCCTTTTGTATTTGCAATGGGGTGGGGAGTGAGGAGTGGGGATTATAAACTTTGGATTTAGGAGGAAAGGGAATTCTGATATTGAAAAAGTCTCCAGTGGCAGGAAGTAGGGCTTGCAGTCAGGAGGATCTTGGCTTTAATCTTGACTACACAACTTCCTTACAGTGAATTGGGGGCTACTTAGCTGTTCCAAAGCTCAGTCCTGATCTGTAACACGAAGATAATAATACCTACCAATTGCTAGAATGGTTTTGAGAATTAAATAAGATAATGAACGAGATGTGCTTAGCACAGTGTCTGGCACACGGTAAATGCCCCACAAATGAAGACTCTTCTTATTCTCACTCAGTTCCTCTCTGGTGCCCTGCCTCCCACAACCGGGCATTTTCTTTGTCTCAGGCTAAAATGTCTTTCACTGTGACCTAGGTTTTTGCTGCCCTATTGCCAAATCCAGTTCAAGGCACTTTCTCATTCCCATTTTGCAGTCTGGGTAACTGAACCAACCAGCCACTGGGATCCCCAGCTTGAGGCGTCATTGCCAACCGATTCCATGAAGCTCCCTGTCTGCTGCTGCTAGAATGCTCTTGGGTTTATTCCTGATGACAGTAGCGTAATCATGGAGGCTACTCACGGAACTCATTTAGCTTCTTTCCCAAACTTTAACCCTTTTTGTCCTATCATTATCTCTCCCTCTTAACCTTGTCCCTCCTCTCAGTTCATGAAGGTGATGACAGTGGAACATTTCAGAACCCTGAAAGCAAATGTCAATCTACATTTAATTTAGGAATGTTATCTGGTACCTTCATTGGGAGAGGTCTTTCGGGGCAGAGAAAGTTGCTCCTTTGTTTCATTTCCTCCTAAATTTCCAGGGACCACCTTGATCTACACCAAAACCTGAAATGATTACAGGCATTTACAGAGACTGTGTTGCTTCTTCACAAGGCTCCATACCTCCGCTTTTTCAGCTGGGTTCAGATATCTGCGGTGTGGCTTTCTTTTCTTGTTCAGGGCTCTGAAGGATCATATACTTAGTGTTGAGACCCAGCTCCTCAACCTACCTGGATACACCAGCTCCCTTTTGTTTTTTTCTCCTAAGCCACCGGATGCTCAATTGTGCCCATTGTCAGGACCTCTCTTCCAGAAGAAGTCTGGTAGTGAGCAAAGTCTGGGATGTCGTCAAGATATTGAAGTGAGGTGGGGAGTGGAAAGTGTCTGGAAATGAAATTAAGGCTTCATCCAGGCAAGAAGGGAGAAACAAGAAGTGCATTTGATGGTAAACAGACCCGGACTTCTTAAAATGGCAGCAAAAGCAACAACAGATAACCTTTATCAAGTATCTCTTATATACTGGGCTCTGGGCCAAACACACAATGTATGTGATCGCATTTAATCCTCATGACCAACCTATGAGATAGTTAGTTACTACTAACATCTTTAACATGCAGATGATGAAACAGAGGCTCAAGTTGGTGGTCACCTGGTCATACAATGGCAGAGGTGGGAACTGGAGCCTGCTTTGCTGACTCCATAGCCTGAGCTCTGAACCGCTGGGTCATCCTGCTTTTCTGTGCTCCCATTGGTTTTCCAGATCATTTCGGAGCGTACGAAGCCCCGGATGCATGAGTTCCAGTCCGAGGTGTTCATGATCATCGGTGGCTGCACGAAGGACGAGCGGTTTGTGGCGGAGGTAACCTGCCTGGACCCCCTGAGGCGCAGCCGCCTGGAGGTGGCCAAGCTCCCGATGACGGAGCAAGAGCTGGAGAGTGAGAATAAGAAGTGGGTGGAGTTTGCATGCGTGACATTAAAAAATGAGGTCTACATCTCAGGTAAGCAGGAGCCACGCAATGCCCAAGCAAGCCGCCAGTGGCAGCCATCCTAGAAGAATTACTGTAAATGGCAATGATCTAGCTCTGACTGGGTCAGGGGATGAAAAGCGGGAGCTCAGGTGGTCTTATCTTGGGAAGCACATTTTTACTTAATGAACACTAACCCGTGGGTGGTATTATACTAGGATCTGGGGCAGTAGTAGGCGGGAAGGCCCAGCCCTTCATGGAAGAGGAGCAGGGGAGTGATACCAGAATTTACTCGGTGTCTGCTACAAGCATAGTACACTAAGGTCGGCACTGGAAGTACAGTAATGAATAAAAATGTCTGCTGCTCTTCTCCCTAACACCATCCCTCAGGTTTATTAGGTCATACTTTCAGACTCTTCAGTAGCACCTAGTACCTTTCTTTTCTTACATCTAAGTAGTTCGGTCAATTATTTACAAGTACTTTATGCCTGTCAACAATTAGTCTTTACCTTCTATGACAGCCAACACTATTCCCGGCACCTAGCACTGTGTCTGGCCACCAGAGGAAGTGCTCAATAAATATTTATTAAATGGCATATTTTTAAACCATCTTTACAGCATATTAGATGAATTTACAGTTTGGTAACACTTAATCATTTGCCTCTCACATCAACTCTGTGAAGTATGTGGCTTAAATCTCCAGGCTACAAACAGAAAAAACAAAGGCTCAGAAAGGTAATGAAATGTTCCTTAGACCCCACACTGGGAAACGTCAGGCAGGATTCCAACCAGGTTCTCTGAGTTCCATGCTGACCCCATGACATCAAAAGCCACCCAACTCTTCTTGGGGTCCCAAGGGAGGAGACGAGGATCCCTTCCCTTCTCTAGAAGGTGTTTTCGAGTCTGTACTTATTTTGAGAAAAGCTGCTTCGCAGAGCTGCCAAAATCAAGGGCGAGTCAGTTCTCCTTTGGGTATGTTAATACCATAGATTGGGTTATAGCTTTCTTTTATGTTGTAGAACCATGTTTTAACTGTTGGAGAAGATTCAAGTAATAGGGAGTATAAAGTAAAATATGGCAGTTTCTCTGTGTCATTACAATCCTATGTTTTTAATTAGAAATAGCTTTGTATTGTCTTAGAGTAAGTAATGCCAGCTTCTGTAGCAAACCCGAAATCTGAGAAAATTACCATAACAGTACGCAGGGGTTGCTCCACTCGTTCAGGAACCTAGTCTCCTTTCATCTTGTGATGCTATTGTTTTCTGTATTTCATTTCATTTTGAGGAGAGAAAACGAATGAGCTGAGAAGGCATACCTGCTCATAACAGCCTTAGCCTGGATGTGAGGCATCCGTTCTACTCACAGCCTATTGGCAAGAATGAGCCTTCCCTGCACCCCCGCCCCCTGCAGGCAGGCTGGGAAATATAGTCTAACCTTGTGCCAGGAGGAAAAGATGGGGTTGCTAATCACAGTCAGTCTTCGCCACATCCACTGCACGTTATTCTACAACTTGCCTTTCCCCTCTCTTAAATTTGTTGTTGTTTTTAAGAAAAATGATACAAGAAATACATGAATGCCTACTTGTTATACACGATTAAATCAACAGAAGCTTGTACTTCAAGCCACAATGTATTTTCCACTCCATTGTATGTTGGTGTAACAGGTCCATCATGTGGATTAAGGGACATAATACAGGTAAATCACAGCACAGTCCCAAGCACATGGTGAGAGCTGAGCAGGGTCAGCCATCTTTAGCGTCAGTGTCGTTACCGTTGTTCTTTTCACCAGCTGCAGGGCAGTCTGTTGCATAAACGGACCATGATTCTTTTTCAGCTTTTATTTTCCTACTAAAAAAATACTGTAATAGGGATTCTCATGCACATACATTTATAAACTTGTGCTGCTCTTTGGAGAGATTCCTGGAAGTGGTCATAAGATGTGTGAACTTAAAATTCTTGTAGATATTGCTAGATTGTCTTCCAGAAAGTTCGTACCAATTTACAGTTCAAACAATGGTGAATAACAATAAAATGGTATTGGCCATTTTCAACATCCTTCCTAACATTTTTTGTTATTTTTTTATTATCAGTCAATTATATTTTTAATAATCTAGAATGCTTAAATTTACACTTTGGATAATGAATGAGGCCAAGCATATTTACATATATTTATTAGCTAACTGTATTTATTTTAAAATTTATGTTCGCACCCTTTGCTTTTCTATTGGTTGTTTGTCTTCTTCTTTTTAAGTTTTTGGAACTCTTATCACATACCTTTTGCTATTTATATTGTATCTAATGTATTACATATTATATCTCTCCCAGGCTGTGGTTGTCTTTTTATTGATTTTTTTTGAAGATTTTATTTATTTTATTTTTAGACAGAGGAGAAGGGAGGGAGAAAGAGAGGGAGAGAAGCATCAATGTGTGGTTGCCTCTCATGCACCCTCAACCGGGGATCTGGCCTGCAACCCAGGCATGTACCCCGACTGGGGAACTGAACCGGTGATCCTTTGGTTTGCAGGCCGATGCCCAATCCACTGAGCCGCACCAGCCGGGTCTGATTTATATTTTATATAGTAACTTTCTTATATGACTCTGGGTTTCAAATTTTGCTTAGAAAGCCACTTCCCACCCCAAGATCATTAACATCTTTCCCTATATATTCTTTAATTACTTTTATAACATTTACATTTGAGGTTTATTTTAAGGGTAATGTGAAACAAGGATCTATTTTATTTTTTTCTAAATAAATAGCCAAATGTTCTGATACCATTTATTCAATTATCTCTGTATCTTTCAGTATGTTTCTGTGCTCTTGTTTTTTATTCATCCATTTTAGTAATCTGAAGCAGCACCACGTTGTTTTTGTTATAGCTTTATAGTATCTTTTGATATTTGCTAGGGAAAGCCCACTTCTTCATTCTTCTTTTTCAAAAGCTCCTTAGAAATTTTTCCAAATTTACTCTTCCAAATGAAATTTAGAACGATCTTTTCAAGTTCCCTGAAAAATCCTGAAGGCACTGAGTAAATGGATTTATCTGGGGAAGGTTGACATCTTTGCAATAACATGTCTTCTTACCTATGCACACAATATGCCTGCCTAATTAATCAGGTCTTCTTTTATGTCCTGAAGTAAATTTCATAGTTCTTTTCCTTTTTAATATAATTTGCATACATTTATTTGAAAGCTTATAGTTATGTAACAATTTTTGACACTGTTTATGTGGGACCAATGTCACAGTGTTTTATGTAAACAGAGGCCTCTAAAAGGCACATAGCCCAAAGAAAAATGATTAAACTAAATGAACAGAAAATTCACAGAACATGAAAAAGTTCAGTCTCCCTAATAACCAGAGAAAACGAAACTGGGATATTACTTTTCTCCATTAAGCTATAAAGCAGCAACGACAACAACAAAAATCCCCCCAAACAATCCAAAAACCCTTCCTCACATCCACTGCGGGTAGGATATGGGGAGAGCTCAACCAGAACAGCTTTTGAGGGCTCTTTTTCAGCACTTACCAAAATTCCAGGTGTGTACGCCCTTGACCTAGGCAACCCGCTTCCGGGCTCCATGCTAGCGGGGCGCTTGCCCATGGCACAGAGCATCCCCAGTGATACTCGTTGCCACACTAGGGCACTAGGGCACATTGACTAGTCTGAAAAGTGCGCCTTTTTTCTTTAAGCAGTTGGTGCTCTGTGAGGAGATGGAAACACAAAACCATTAAAATATTTGAGTAAAGTCACCAAAAAAGGCACTTCTTTGTTTTGTTCTCCCTTCCTAACTGTATTACATATTTTCTGTTAATTAAGAGAATTGTCTTGAAAAAATTATTTACTAGCTCACTCTCACGTTTTCTATTGTGAACATCTCATTGTTTTATAATAAAAATTGTTTCAAAACAGGACAACCCCCACTTATTTTTTATATAGGTATAAACCAAGATAATTTTTAAAGATTTCTTTGTCTGCATTTTTAAAAAATAAATAAGTAAAGTAAACATAGAACTTAAGCTGCTTTTTAATTTACCTGCTGGTCAAAGAAGGCCCCGCTCTCCCCGCCTGCAGCAGTCCCAGGTTACCTGTCTTGACTGACATCCCGCCTCCTAGCTACCGGAGGTGGAGTCCAGGCTCCTGCTGGACCCCACCTTTACAAGAGGGTGTGGTCCCACCTCCCTGAAGTCTGCCACTTCCCTGAACTCACAGCACGGAGGTGACACATCACACAGTCTGGAGAATTATTCTCCCCAGGCTTACACTGTCTGTCCCTGTTCCCCTATGTTGGCTCTGTCTCCCAAACAGACCACGTGCACCTTCAGGATTTCTTTTCTCTTTACTTAGAGGAACTGGCCTTGGGATTTAGCATTTATGGACCTGTGGGAAATTATAGGAGAAGCTCTATTTCTGACATGCCTGGTGGGTTCTTAAATGCTTTGCATCTCTTCTAGGTGGCAAAGAGACACAGCACGATGTTTGGAAATATAATTCTTCCATCAACAAATGGATTCAAATTGAATATTTGAACATAGGCCGCTGGAGGCATAAAATGGTGGTGTTGGGTGGCAAAGTCTATGTGATCGGAGGTTTCGATGGCTTGCAGAGGATCAACAATGTGGAGACCTACGACCCCTTCCACAACTGCTGGTCAGAGGTAAGGAGATTACTTCTGTGGGTAACTCTGTTCGTATTACCACTTCAGATCTTAAAAAAAGGGTATATGTCAGTGTAGGTATATGGCTTCCCAATCACTCGGCTGCCACCGAGAACATTTTTGGTGGCCCTGAGCTTCCCTAATCATGGGAACCATTGTTGATCAGATCACAGAACTGACTCCCTTCCGGCCCCTGGCCAGAACCCCAGATGCAAGGTGAGGCCTGCTCCCAACCCGGGTGCATATCTTGGCCCATAGTCTCTGTGTCCTCAGATGCCATCCGCCCTTGTCTTCTCCATACGGACTCATGGGGGTCCCTTCGTCACACTGCTTCTTCAATGCAGTCACTCGGTAGTGTTTAGAAGTCAGCCCTTGTTTATTTGCTTTTTAATGAATACTCATTTACATAGCTGCATGCAGGAGTTTAATAATGCAAATTCATGTATATATCACACTCAGGGAAAGGCAAGGCATTGCTAATCAATGGGCATAGAGATGGATAAGCCCTGGAGACCTGCTGTACAGCACTTAGCCCATAGATGACAATACCGTATTGTACACTCAAAAACTTGTTAATTGGGTAGATTTCATGTTAAGTGTTCTTATCACAGTAATTATTTTTAAAAAGGTGAAGTGATCTCACTTTCTGGTATTTCCAGATTACACCCACTTGCATATTTTCTTTCTTCTTATCAGCTCATATGTCAGGGTGTATTCCACTTTGGGGAGTGGTCATTGTGGAATGGTCATTGCAGGCACAGCAAAGATAGCCAGGTCCTCTCATGGCATCCAGCCAAGACCTGTCAACCTGAAAAGTACCAAATGGGGAGTCCCTAACATTTATGGAGGGGATCTACCTAAGATTCTCTTGGTTCGGCAAATTCCATTACTTGGCACTTGTGTGTTGCGCCATGGCCCACGATGGTTATGTCAATGGGCAAGAAGCTCTTGGAGGTCCCCTGTAGTGTCCTGGAGTTCACAGCGCAGAAGCACAAGTCTGGCTTAATCCCAAAATCTGCATGTTGCCCCAGAGTGAGAGAATGTGCTTACCTGTGGCCACCAGAATCCCTGTTACCAATTTTTCTTCCTGGAAATTATAAGCACCAAGGATAATGCCTGGCACATAGTAACTAATTTTTGAGTGAATAAACACATGGATGAATATGAATATGCACATTGGAGAAAGCAGTTTTCTCCAATACTGGCTGGTTTCATCTATATAAACACTTGTCAGCTTCCCTCCTCACCTGAAAACTGAATTCTGAGAGAAACAGGCTGGAAACATCCAACACCTACCCGCAGTCTGGAGGGAGGGTGGGAGATGTGTGCTTTGATCCTCTGTGTGTCTCAAGGGGAGTCAAGGCTGCAGGCCTCGTGACGTCAGGCAAAGGATGCCCAGGCTTGCGTCCCCTGGCTTCTGGCCTGTGTCCTGTGAGCCATGGCAGCAATCTGGGCAATGTGACTGACAGCTTCTCCTGGGGCCCTGTGTCTCTGCAGGCTGCACCCCTCCTTGTTCATGTCAGTTCCTTTGCAGCCACCAGCCATAAGAAAAAGCTCTATGTGATTGGGGGAGGGCCCAATGGGAAACTGGCCACGGACAAGACTCAGTGTTATGATCCTTCAACCAATAAGTGGAGCTTAAAGGCGTCCATGCCAGTGGAGGCTAAATGCATCAATGCAGTGAGTTTCCGGGACCGCATCTATGTCGTTGGTAAGTGACCAAATGGCTTCTTATTTATCCAACGTCTCCCACCCATGCAGCCATGCGGGTAGATCAGACAAAGCCCTCCTGAGAACTTACAAATTCCTGGTCGAAAAGGAAGTGTAGGTGAGATAGGTACAGGCTTTGGTGGGATTTCCCTTGCAGTCCAGGAGGGAGAAGACCGCCCCCATTTCGGAGACTTGCAAAGCGGATCATCCCTGGGGTCCAGGGGAGGCACTGGAAGTTGCTGCAGGAAGGTGTACAGACACTGAAATGTGCACAGGATGACGAGCGCCCCCAGAAGAGTAGCTGCTATTATTTCTCATTTTGCGTTCATGGGGTGTTTACTCTCCCTACTTGCTTGGGGGGGGGGCTCTGAAAAGTGGCAGTTTGCCAGAAGGAAAACCTGGCCAGCCAGACTGTAGTTGGCATGGAATTGTTAGGGGTGATGACCCTCAATCCTGGCTACTCATTGGAATCACCATGGGAGCTTGTTACAAAAGTGTGGGTGGCTGGGCCTCACCCTGGACCAATGACATGAGAATGGGAAAGAGGATGTTGGCTAACAGCGCAAGCATTTTTAATGTACAGGTGACTTTCATGTGCAGCAAGGCTTGAGAACTAGTGATAAAGGAGATGCCAAAAGTAAATAACTTCAGCAAATAAGAGCTAGTCAGAAAAATAAAACATGAGAACAGATTAAGAAAAAAACAAAACAAAACCCTCTCTCCCTTGCTTCAGGTTTCATGTGTGTTTTTATGGTCAAGCTCATGACTCTGCTTAAAGGTCTGATCTCCAGTCGGGCAGCCTGGGCTGGTGTCCCAGGTCATGCTCAGTTTAAAGAGGGGCTAACGCCTCTAGTTACTGCCACGTATTGATGGCGTCTGTGTACCGGGCCTTCTGCCAGTTACTTCATGCTCATGGCCCTGCTGACGTCTTATAATCACGTGCTCGTAGTTACAGATCAAAAGGTGGCAGAGCTGGAATTATGAGCGGAGCCTACCTGATGCACCAGGTGGTATTTCTTCCAGGGGGCAGTCTTGGGGTGCATTTGGCAGGCAGGTGCAACCAGGTGTCCCTCGGAACCTGATTAGCACCTGACTGCAGAATTTAAAGGACTTGTGAAGTGTCTCTAGCACTTCCTGCCCCCAGGGATCCACTCTGGGTTTTTAGAGAGCCATAAATCGACTTTCTCTTGGCCAGATGGTAGATTTGACCTGATCAGAAGTGGGCGTTTAGTGGATAAAGGGGAGGAAACCCAGAAAAATAGCGCGATTCCCACCGTGTTTCCCTTCGTGTTCAGGTGGAGCCATGAAAGCGCTGTACGCTTACAGCCCCCTGGAGGACAGTTGGTGTCTGGTGACCCAGCTCAGCCACGAGAGGGCCAGCTGCGGCATCGCGCCTTGCAACAACCGGCTCTACATCACTGGGGGGCGGGACGAGAAGAACGAGGTCATCGCCACGGTGCTGTGCTGGGACCCAGAGGCCCAGAAACTGACCGAGGAGTGCGTCCTGCCCCGGGGGGTGTCGCACCACGGCAGCGTCACCATCAGAAAGTCATACACCCACATCCGGAGGATCGTGCCGGGAGCAGTATCAGTGTGACTGCAGGCTCCGTGCAGCGCTGCCCTGGAGCCCTCCGCACCCCTCACCCATGTCCTGCCCTCTTCAGACTGCAGGCGGGGCTTGGGCTTTAGACCAAACAGCAGGGAATCCCTTCGGCTTCCCATGGGGGGCTCCTCGAAGTCACAGTTTTGGGACACTCGAGAGCAGCCAGGAATGTTTGCGTGACCTACCTCAGGAGAAAAGAGTAATACTGAACATTCAGAACACACTTGCCTCATGCCAGGTTCTGTGCTGGGCACTTTTGTACATCAATTCACTTAACCATCATAACGACCTGGTGGCTGGATATTAACACTCCTGTCTTACGCATGAGGAAACCAGGTCTCAAAAAGGATAAGTGATTTGCCCCAGGACACTAGGATTGCAAGTAGGAAAGCCAGTCAGTGCCCTTTCTGACATACTGTCCCTCGCAAAGCACAGAACAAGAAACAAAAGCAATCCCCATCCCCTTCAAAACGGGTTCGTTTTCGGCATTGTTGTTGTTTTTCCTGACAAGTTTGCTAAAGGATTCACTGAACAAGACAGGGAAGTAAAAGTGTTTCTCTCTCTCTTTTCCCCCTTTATATTTAAACCATCGGGAATCCTTGGTGTGGAAGCCTTGGGTTCCTTGTCAAGAGCATCTCAAAGATTGTTTCTTCTGACAGGTCTGGGGAGATGGGTCTGGGAAGAAGGCCCATTTGCTTTGAAAGAAATTTTAAAAAAACAAAACCCCAAAAAAGCTTATGTCCTGTTCTCCCATCAAAAGCCACTAGTTTTTAATGATCGCAGGAGGCCCATTTGCAAAGGACTAGAACTGTCATTACCGGACAGAATTGTGCCTTCAGCACAGCCCAGTGCCCTGGCCTCTTAAGGTCTAGCTGTGGTATTGCCGTGGGGTCTAGGGGTTCCCGGAGACTCAGAGAGCTGTTATAAGAAGACATAAACATCCTCACAGGCTGCTGGCCACTGCGGGACTGACCAACTCTTCTTGACAGTGTACACTTTTTAGATGGTGATTTGGGTTCATGTCCCTGAGACCCCGCCTTCCCGGAACCTTCGTTTTCAGGGTCATTTTAAGCCCTTCTGTTTGGATTTTGGATCAGTTTGGCACCATTTTGACTCAAACAACGGAGTCTGTCCTGTACTCTAAGCACTAGATCTTTCAAATGAGCTCACTGGAAATTCACTCTAATCCCCAAGCTGGGGAAACAGATTAAGAGATCTTGTTTCACATGCTGTATTTAAAAGCAACAACAATGATAATAACATAGTAACTGCATTACCCAATGTGCTTTATTTTCATCATATGATTCAAAATCTCATTATGGAGTTTTATTTCATGTCAGATGTGGCATATCATGCTTGTGTTTCTCAGTAGTTTGGAAATCAATAGTGGATTTAATTTTCATAGAAAAGTTATGGTTAGAAGAAGCTAAAATTCAAAGCAGATAAAAAAGGCTTGGAAAATTACAAGTGAGATTTGTTTATACCTAGACTGAGGATAAATATAAGTGCATGTTAGCGTGTGAAAAGCTCTATGCCTTAAGGTCATGTGTGATAGCTCAGCTCCCTGCTCTGAAAGCGAGATGGGAAAATACGAACACATTTGTAGAAATTTAGAACACATATATCACTTACTCACGAGCACTAATTACCTTGACAAAGCTCTCAATTTACTTTAGTTTAATTCAGCAAACATTCAAAACGTTCTTTATGTTTGTCAAACCTTGGGGACACCAATGAATGAGACAAATCCCCACCACAGAGACACTCAATAAACAGGTAAATAGGCCACATGCCAATATTATAATTTTTCTTTTTAATATTAGATGTATGTAAAATTATGAGACTGTGTCTAAGTCCTTATTATCCTTTTAAGTGGTCTCTCTGGAGAACTCTGTGCTTGGCTTAACGATGTGGCCATTGCTTGCATGTTTGTCTTTCTCTGAGATCACCTTCAGTAACTATTTATGAGCTACAGGAGAAATCAGTCATATTCCAAAAACGGTTCCAGGGAAGAACTTCCAATGCGGATATCCAATGACACCATCACAACCACACACGAAGAGCCTCCCCTCAGAAGGGGAGCCGTCCTTGTCATGGCAGCCTCGAATAAGAGAGGGCAGCAAATTTTGAGTCTATCATTGGGTCAGCCCTGTGCTAAGAAAGTGAAGATTTAGGGTTTCTGTGTTATGAACTTGGTTCTAAACATGGGCCCCAAGTTTCATGTCTAGTCCAGAACTCCTAAATGAAGACAAAGAACAAATTATATGTAATGTTTATATCATCAGACATGCAGGTGACTTGGGGTAAAAATCTCACTTCCCTGGCTCTCAAGAGACAGGGGTTCTCGATAATGGCATGGGTTGGTGGGCAGATACACCTATAAGATGATCCAGAATTCTGCACTTGAAGCTGCCAGTCTGCAGCTTTTAAGGAAAAAAAAAAGTTCAAGTCATTTTGGTGAAACTTGATAGGTATAAACTTCTAGGCACTAGCCTGTGATGGATAGAAGCACATCTAGTTTGTTGCAAGTCAACTGTCATATCGCATACCACCAGCAGGGGGACGAGGCAGAAGCAAATGGCCCTGGGACTCAGGCGGGGCATTTGGGACATCCTGTCACAGCAGACTGGATCTCGAGGCAGGTCCTGTGTGTGGACAGAGCACCCCTGTATGGGAGGAAGAGAATGAGGTAGAAAGAGGAGGAGGTCACTTCTAAGGAAAATGATAGATCTAGAAAATGATCTTAAGATCCCTGGAGTTTGTGAGCATGACTCCATTCTCAAGAAGTGTAAGGGGTGAATAAGGAACAAGGGTTCCAACCCAGAGGGTTCCAGAAAGGAACCCACTTCTTAGAAATAAGGCACAAGTTAGAGTAGCACTAGTAGTCAGACCCGCGTACTCGAGGGCCTCTGAGCTGCTTGGCTGGGCCCCCACCTTCCTGGGCCTAGAGAGAACGAGGCACAGAGGCCTGGGCTGGAACCTGCAGAGAAGGTTAGGGGACCACGGTTGACAAGGCTGGTCTACAATGGGCCCGGAGCTAAGCTCACCCAAACATCAACAGATAAATGTTCTCTGAGCTTTCATCACGTTCTGCTGTCAGTGACTTCATCTCTCTCTCTCTCTCTCTCTCTCTCACACACACACACACACACGTGCATGCAAGTGTGCACACACACACATTGCCCTTGAACCCAAAGCAAACTACGTTCTCAGGGAAATGCAAATACCGCTTGCTTATAGCTGTGAAAAGTATAGTTCTATTTATAAAAGTCCTTGAGGTACTGTTGTTATTTACTTATCCCAGTTGATTTTGAAAAAGAAAAAGTACTCAATAAAATTTTCAAAGTGGGTAAACACCCTAGAAATTTCTTGTATAAAGTTCTAACTTGGGGTTGCAAAATCTTTCTGTCTCTGAATATCTGATCTAGACATTGTAATAGATCTCATAATATGAAGAGTCAACCTTCATGGAAATCCACAAATATTTCAAATACGTATAACTGCAAAACCAGTTTTGACAGATCAGATTTTCATATTCTTGGGTAAAAATAGTCAACAGTTAACTGAATCCTTTAAGTATTTTGGTTACATGAGTTTGTATTTTTTTAAATGATCAAACTATGGTATTGTTTTTAGTAAATATACAAATAAAGTTTTTATTTATTCAATAAAATGTGTGTGCAATGGATAAGAATATGTTGTATACAATTATTAGATAATTTTTTCATGTTTTGGCTGATACGAGTAAGTGGTATCTGAATAGAAATTAATTTAGGAGGTTTAGGAGGTTTAAAACATTTCAACTGGTCCCAAAGGGTATAAATAAATTCATAGGATAAGATGACTCAGAGTTGGCTTATAGATTGACAAAAAGTAGACAGCTTTTCTCTCCCTTGTCTGTCACTGCCTCTCTGGGCAAGCTTTTACCAGCCCATTTGCAAACTGTGTGACTCTCGTTCTACCTGCTCTTACCTCTTGTTATAAGAGGCTCCCTTCTAGCTTTCTGATTTCTGGTCGGACCTCTCAGCCCTGCATTAACCAACTAATGTCTCTATGTAGTCCTGAAGCCTTATCCGACCTTTACTTCCCAAAGCAGAGCACATGGAACTAGGTATAGGAGAAAGAGGCCCGTGGTTCTCAACCACTGGGAAACTTGTCATCGATTTAGTTCATTTTGGGTTACGATGAACATGTCCTGTGCTATTGAAAAGGAAAATCCGAGGCTTTAAGGAAACGTGGGGTCACATGAATAGTTTTAGAGCATTCCACCTGGGCCTCCTTAGAAATAGAGGTTTTTGCTCCTCTGTAGGGGTTCTGGGTGGGAAACCTTGGGAAGCAGTGCCCCATCTCAGCGGTGGGAAGTACTCTGGAGTTCCTCTTGGGCCACAGATCGGACAGCCAGTGCACCGGCTGTGGTGAGCCAAAATGCGAGAACCAAATTTCACTGCTGAGCTCTCCAGTTTCCCTGACGGATCTAAGTGGTGACCTGATGCCTGGGCAGCTGGTCTGGGGCCTGGTATCTGCTCCGCTTTTTTTTTTTTTTTTGGCTCCTCTCTTGTTCCTGGTGCTCTCTGCTGGTGTGTGGCATCCTGGACACCAGCCTAGTTTCCGGAGATTTGACCTTTTTATGGGTTGTCATTCATCCTCTACCTTCTGTGGGCCCGTGCTTCATTTTCTGTTCCTGTATGCCACCGTGATTACAGACTCTTGGTATCGGAGACTGATTCAGGTCAAGCCCACCCACCCCCAGCTGACCAGCATCAGCCTGCCTGCTTAACAGTCGCTCCAGTTTGTTCCTAGCACCCAGAGATTTTCCTTTCCTTCTGGCGTGCTCAGAGGTCTCTGTTGTATTGATTTCCGCATGCCCGGCTACCTTCATGCCCACGCCGGCCCCAACTCTGATCACCTGCCTGGTTCCCTGTCCTGCTGCCTCCCCTGGGGCCTCCAAACACAGAAACCTCATTACCGTCCTTGTCTTCACCTCTAGCTACCCCAGCACCATAGCGTCTCTAGGGTCTCCAAATTTCTGAGATTTGGAGAAAGAGCATAAAAGGATATAAGCCTTCCTGGCTACAGATCCTTTAGGCAGGTTTGTGTGTCAGGAAAATTTCCTGCTCCCTTAGCCAAACTAACCCAGTTCTTCCAAGTTTGGGAGGAGAGCGAGAAACCCCAGTGGCGACAGATTTGGATCTCCTAGTCCCAGCTCTTGTCCCTATAAGGAGAGAGTCCTATACATGACTCTTGACTAAATTTCCCAAAGGACATCATGACCAGGCTGGAAGAGCTAAGTAGGACTTGACTGGTGACTTGGAGAAGGAACAAGGCTCTGGGTGGTGAGGACATCGGGATTCCACTGTCCCTGAGAAGCAGGGGTGAGTGAGTGTGTATGTGCTGTCAAAGGTAAATGAAGCTGGACGCTAAAGTGGTGAAAATAGGTTTTTTTCAGTAACTACTGACAACAGGGGAAAGCCACTCCCCATTGTGATTTGTGCAGAGCTGACTGGGTTCTTAAAGGGAGAGTGAAGGGGAGGGGGAGCAAGCAGGAACAAGAAAAGTCAGGGAAGTGAAATATGACAAAAGTTTGGTCAGTGAATGGGATTAGGCCAGCTGTGTTTGCTAGCTGTCAATCACGAAGTTAGGACTTGGTCCTCCCACAGACACTGGGTGACAGAGGCCCTATCCTTCCCGATGATTACATTTCAAAGGAAAGGCTTTCAAGTCCTTGAGTAAGAGTCTCTTGGGCTGCAGGAGACACATACCAGGTCTGTCCAGAAGAAGTCCAGCCATTGTTAACATAACAAGAATGGTTTGCGTGACCTTGATGTAACCTGGCAGCCAAGGAGAGTGGACTGGAATGTGCATGCGTGAACAACGAATGTTCGCTTTACTAGTCAGTGGGGGTAGTAGACCCCATTGAGTGAGCAAGTGTACTGTGTGGCCATCGAATTCAAAATGACTGAGCAAGCAGACCAATGAATCTGCATCAAATTTTGCGTTAAACTTGAATATTCCTCTGCAGAAGCTATGCAGATGATTCAGAAGGCTTTCAAGGACAATGCAATGAGTGCAGCACAAATAAAAGTGTGGCACAAATGCTTCAAAGATGGTCAAGAATCTGTTAAAAGCAATCCACATTCTGGAAGGCCTGCAACAAGCAGAACACCCGAGAGTGTTGAACTCCGCCGCCCCATAGCTCAGATTTGGTGCCCTGCGACTTCTGGCTCTTCCCAAAACTAAAATCACCTTTGAAACGGAAGAGATTTCAGACTGTCGATGAGATTCAGGAAAATATGATGCGGCAGCTGATGGTGATTTCAACAAAGGATTTTGCAGAGCATTTTGAATGGTAGAAGAGACACTGGGAGAACTGTGTGAGGTCCCAAGGTGCCCACTTGGAAGAGGACTGAGGTGCGGGGGCTGAGTGTTCCTAGGGATGTGGCCTCATGCTGCCATGCTAGCGTCGGTCAGCTCTCTTAGTGCAGGGGTTTGGATAGAGTGTTTTGCAGTTCCCAGTGTCCCCTGAGACAGATACCGTTAAAGAAGCAGGTGTGCCCGCTGCCTCTGGGGTATCTTAAAACTGACAAAAAAAACCAAAACAACTAAATCTTTTTCCAATTTATGTAGGCCAGAGCGGTGCTCTCAAACATGTCAGACTATATCCCACTGTTTCAAAATAAAACCATTATCAATATTTTCTATTCTGTTGTATTTTTTTCTTAAAATGATGTTCAGAACCCACTATGTTAACTTCATCACCCACCCACAGGTCACAAGTCACGGCCTACACCTGAAGAACACAAGTTTGGAGGCTGCAGACCTGGGTAGAGACAGGGCAGGAGCAATGGGGAAGGGAGACTGGCAAACCCCTGGCTTAACACTTACGGCAGCAAGCCAAGGGTAAAGTTTGATGGCACAAAGAAGCGTATGAGTCTGATCTTAGAGAGACTGGGTTTTTTGTGGGTGAAATTCTATTCTTTCACAATAAAAATGCAGTAATAGGAGCAGATGACCCTATTGAGCAATTTCCCAGAAACATGGGTCAGAGCCAGAAACAGTCAGAGAGCCTGGTGAGTGACAGGGCGATGGTGAGGCTGGAACGAGGTGGCACATGTGAAACGCCCAGCTCACTGGCTGGCGGGCTGTCAGTGCCCCATGCAGCTGACTGCTCAAAACTTCCTTACTATACCAAAGCCCCCGGGGCCGGGGGCTATTTCCTTGATGGTCTTTGTACCCGTTTCTGCAGAGCTGGGCACGCAGGGAGCAAGAAGGCTCCCACTGTCACCGCCTGCCAAGAATAACGTATGAGGGGTGGCCCGGAGAAGCTGCCGCCCCTGAAATTACCACCAGCATTATCGGTCATTTCTTGGACACCTCACACACATCAGAGGTTGGACAAGGAAAACCATAGATATCTTTTGCTTAGACTGTACAATATTTTTAAAAATTGGCTATACTGAGGTCATGTTTCTCCCTACCAAGTGGCTGGAACAAAATAAAAATGTCCTCCTTAGAAAGGGACTCTCCAGTTGGCCAGACTTGCTTGGCCCCGAAGGCCTTGGAGTCTGTGGCCTCTGACATACGCTATGATGTTTAATCCTGGACCAGCCCCGTGAAGGACACTGATGTTTAACGGATGCGAAAACTGAAGGTCAGAGATGCTGAGTAACTTCTCAGTGTCAGGGCTGGACACAGGCCTACGGATCCCCAGACCGATGACGTTTCTGCTATGCCCACTGCTGCTGGCAAGGAAAGGGGAGTGTTGAATGCGGGGTTGACATGGGACCCACTTAATGCCATGATTCTATGATTCGAGGATTTTAGATTATACGAGTCACCCTGGAAAATCTAGAAATATGCATGACTGCGTGATTTGTGTGAGGACAGAAACCTTTGCCAAAAAACACAAGAGGTTGCGGGCGGCCTCTTAGTTGACTTCAGCCCTAACAGGCCCTCATGCAGGAGATAGGACTACTTTTAACGGTGTCAATGTGGGGGCAAAAGATGACAAGTTTCTTAGTTGCATCCTGGTGATGGGGCTGAGCCACTGACTCCTAGAGGGTTTATTTTCCTAAAAAGGCAGGCCTGACCTGAACTGCCAGCCCCATGGTTCTGTTCTGTCCTTCCAGATCCCTGCCAGTCTCCTCTCCCAGAGTGAGCTCTTAGAGCCACGGTGGCCTGCTCCATGTTGAGCTCACTGACTCTAAGACACTCTTGATTGTAGGGTGTACCTTTATTTTAGGTGACTCTAACAAAGGAAAGATATAGCCCAAGGCCTTAGTGATAGAATTTCACACTGCACGAAAGGGTCAGAGCAGTTTTTCTTTGCTTTGAAATTTCTTTTCTTTGTCTTTAGAGATTCTGCCATTTACCCTGCCCACCACTTAGATTCCTCGACATAACACAGGCAATTCTTTATTAAGCACAGCTTCTCAGTAAGGAAGCATAACATAGCATCGCTTAGGTTTCCTATAGAACTTGTTCGTTACTTTGCAAGAAAATATGGGATTGTGGCTATTCCGCCTGAAATGAATGTTTGTTCTATAGATATAAAATTTATGTCCCAGTGTGCTAGTTCCTTGCTTTTCTGTACATGGTAACTGTTTGTTTCAATGACAAATCATAGCATTATTATCATTCCTTGGGACAGCCTCATTGAGGTTTAAGTGGCACACAATAAACTGCAGTATTTGAAGTGTACTATTTGATGTTTTGACGTATGCGTATATCTGTGGAACCATCATCACAAACAAGATAATAAAACCACCCACCTTCAAAATTTCTCCTGCTCCTGGGAGTCCCTCCCTCCCACCCATCCCCACCCTTCCACCACCCCTGTACAAGCAACCGATTATTTGCTTTCTGTCAATATAGAGCAGTTTGCATTTCTAGAACTTTCTATAAATGGGATCCTACAACATGTACGCTTTTTTCTCTGGCTTTTTTCACTCAGATGTGATCTTGAGGTTTACTACTTTTGTCGTGTGTATCAATACATTCCTCCCTTCTTTAAAAAAAGATTTTGATTGAGATATTATTTATATGGCATAAAATTCACCTGACTTATGTGTACAATTCAATGGCTTGTAGTTACAGAGCTGTGCAAACATCACCAAAATCTAATCGCAGAAAAATACAATTAAAGGGAATAAAAAATCTGAAAATCCCGGTGCTGAAACAGTTTTGTTCAAGTTCCCTCCCGCTGTGGTTGTTGGTGCCCCTTCATATTATGTGTACGTCGCTTGAATGCTGGGATTTATAATTCTATTCATGTAAATTCATATACATGTATAATAAAAATATCTAATTGTATGACATCTTTATTATCCCCCCAAAGAAACCTCATGCCCCATTGCAGTCACTCCCACTTATACCCCCAGCCCTAGGTGGCCACTATTCTACTTTTTGTTTCTTTATGTTTATGTGTTCTTGACACAGCCTATAAATGGAATTATGTAATATGTAGTATTCTGACCAGCTTTTTCGACTTAGCATGTTTCCAAGTTTCATGTGTGCTGTAACATATATCAGTGTTTCTTTCCTGTTGATGGCCAGATAATATTCCATTATTTGAATACATCACCTTTATCCACTTTCCTCTGATGGCATCAACATTTGGATTGTTTCTGTCTTAGGTTATTATGAATAAAACTGTTATAAATATTCACATAAAAGTTTCCGTATGGACATACATTTCGTTTCTCTTGGGTATACCCTTAGGGATAAAATTGCTGGGTCACTTGGCAACTCTATGCCTAACATTCTGAGAAGCTGCCAAACTATTTTCCTAAGTGGCCGCACCACTTTATACTCTTTAGCAAAGTACAAGGCTTTTAATTTTCCCACACCCTGACGACACTTGCTATTGTCTGTCTTTTTAAATTACACCTATTCTAGTGAGTGTAAAGTAGTGTCTCACTGTGGTTTTGACTTGCATTTTCCAAATGGCTGCTGATTAGCATATTTTTATATGCTTACTGGCTATTCATATATCTGTTTTGAGGAAATGTCTCTAAATCTTTTGTCTATGTTAACATCGAGCTATTTGTCTTTCTGATTGAGTTTTCAGAATTTTCTATATATTCTGGATATGAGTTCTTTATCAGATATGTGATTAGAAAAGACATCAGTCTTCATTCTCATGTTTGGGTCTGGGATCCATTTTGAGTTATTTTTGGGTACAATATGAGATGCAAGTCCAAATCATCTTTTTGTTTTGTTTTGTTTTGTTTTGTTTTTTTGCATGTGGGTATCCAGTTGTCTCAGCACCATTTGTTAAGACTAATCTTTCCCCCACTGAATTGTCTTGGCAAGGAAGAAAGAAAGAAAGGCATTGTGATTGGAAAAGAAGAATTAAAATAATTTTTATTTGCAGACAACACGATTATTTATGTAGATACTCTCATGGAATCTAACAAAAATAGTAAAGAAAAACAATAAAAAGTTTCAGAATCCATAAGAGAATTTAGTAAGGTTGTAGGAAACATCAATATACAAAAAGATGGATCGTATTTCCCTAAACTAACAATGAATAATCAGAAATCAGTATAAAGAGCTGTATTATCAACTACTCTTCTCCTGGATCTGATTCCAAATCCTAGACTGTGAGGTGTGGTGCTTCTAAAATATGTCCCCAATCTTCATGTTCTTCCCATTGAAAGGTAAAGGCTTATCCCCCTCCCCTTAGGCAGCGCCAGGCTTAATGACTCGTGTAAAAGGAATGCCATGTGACAGAAACGAGTCTGTCACGCCTGACACTAGGTCACAAAAAGCATTGTGTTCTCTTCCTTTCTCCTGGATCACGTGCTCTGAGGAAAGCTGACAGCCATGCTGTGAGGACAAGCAAACGTTGCTGTAGGAAGCCCACCTGGCAAAGGACCGAGGCTTCATGCCAACACTACGCCGAACTGATGCTCTCTAGTGCCCAAGCCTTTGGATGACCTCAGCGCCAGCCATCAGCTTTACCGGACCACCTAGCTGAGCTGCCCCTCAGAAACCAGGAGATCGTAAGTGTTTGTTGTTTTGAGCAATTAAGTTTGGGGAATTTGTTGCACGGCAAGAGATTACTAATATATACTGAATGGGTGAGGGGTGGAGGGGTAGAGGCGAAAGTGGCTCAGGGAGGTGCCTCCGCCTCCTCCAGATGTGACTTGGGGGCGTCTGCCGTGACCCCCACAGGTGCCTCTTTAGGGCAAACATACAACCCTGGACCCCTATGCCAGGAGCAGACAGTGAGGACGAGGAACGGTGGTCCTGCGGAAAGGCTGTAGGGGAGCCTTGGTCCGCGTGGCTCAGCGGGCTGGGTGTTGCCCTGCACAGTGAAAGGTCTGGTTGATTCCCGTGTGCCTGGGTTGCGGGTCCTGACCCCGGTAGGGGTGCAAGTGAGAGGCAACCAATCGGCGTTTCTCTCTCACATCGACGTTTCTCTCCCTCTCTTTCTCCCTCCATTCCCCTCTCTCTAAACTAAATAAATAAATAGAAAAAACCTGCTAGGCTTAAAAAACCAGCCAAACAAAAGGATAGGAGTCGGCATGCCCTTGACCACCCCTTTCCCTGTGTGAACACGAGGGCTGGATCTGCAGCCTCGGTGCCCCGGACAATGCCGGTATCAGGAGCTCCAGAGCCACCTGCTGGGAGGCTGGGGGTGGGCTCCACTCTGGCGCAGCTCAGCCAAGAACACCTGCAGCCTGGGGTGGACAGGGCTGAAGGTAACTCGGGAATGAAGGGCCTGACAAGTTCTAACCACTCTTCAGGGTAAGTGGCACCGGGGGTAAAATGATGTGCTGGAGGGTGCTTCCTTCTCTTTCCTGCGGGCACCGCAGGAGGAGACGGGGGTGCAACCTGGTTCAGGTGGGCACAAAGGGACTCACACTGGTGGGCTAACTGCATTATTCCCGGGTCATCTGGGACATTCCCTGCCTCCATTCGCCTGAGCCTGGAAAGAGAAAGGACCCTCCCAGCACTGCCAGGACTCAGATGCCACCTCCCTGCTGGCGGCTGTCATGCTTCTTTGCCCCATGGCTTCTTTGGCTCATGGTGCAACGGGTGAGGGTGAGGCCTCACAGCACCCCCAATTTAGTCTATAGCAGTTTTCTACGCTGCTTTGAGTACAACCAAATTTTACATCTCAACACAGTACACCCACATAAACACAATTATAAAATTAAAACACAAGTTTATGGAGCAATAATACTTTTACAGTGTGTGGTGTTATTCTATTCTATTCTATTCTTCTATTCCATTATTTTATTCTGTTCTATTGAGTTGTATTCTCTTCTGTCCTGCTCTAGGAGACAGAGGAGGAAACGGGCTGTGGGAGGGTGCGGGGCACCCACAATCACCTCACAAGACCCTCCTTCAGGGAGAGTTTCTTCTGAGACAAATTGCAGCTGCTCTGCCTGTGCCCTTGGGTGTCTCCCCCATGAACCCCGGGCTCTTGGCAGCAGAGACAATGCTTTATTCACCTGGTATCCCCCCTGGTTCCTGGAAGAACCTGGAATTCTGAGAACCGACAAACCTTGGAGAAAGTCCCTCCGTCAAAGCCCCTGTTGCACAGGAGGTGAATGTGCAGCTCACGGGCTGCCTTTCGCTGTACCTTTGTCCCGTCCACATTTAATCCCGTCCTCCTGGATTCGCTGGCCATAGGTTCTGTGGTACTAAGAATCTTAGATCCAATGGAGGTGGCAGGACTGAGAGGCCCCAGAATCTTGGGTGTAGGGTCTGGCAGGTCACCAGCACGTGGGTGAACAGAAGAGAAGCCCCATTGCAGTGGCTTTGGAGTCAGTGAGACCTGACTTTGCCAAACACTCGCTAGCTGTGCGATCCTGGGTAAGTTACTTCACTTCTCCGAGTATCAGTTTCCTTGTCTCTAAAATGTGGATAATAATTTCTATTTTGTAGGGTTGGCATGAGGATTAGCAAAAATGTATATAATGTAGAGTGCCTGGAAACTCAAAATCAGCACATTCTGTGATTGTAGTGATTATAACAACATCAAAGGGTCTCAGAACAACACTGGGTACTTCAGGAGATAGGGCTGCTATTGTTTTTAATCTAGACAGGAAAGGAAATCCTCATAAACATCTAGAGGAGGAAGCAGGCGTGTGTGTCATGAGCAGCCTTATTAATAAAAGGAGAGGAAAACACACACACTCAAACACCCTCTCAACTCCCCCCACCCCACCACACACACACACGTACAACATCAAACTAAACCAAGAACACAGGCCCTTGCCAAGTATTCAACCAGGCCACAGAGGATAGTTGCATTCTTGGAAAATGAACGGAATGACTCTGGCCCCAGTCAGTGTTCAGCAGACTGTTGGGAAAACATGACCCTGGCCTGTGGGGCATTCCTTGTCCATGTGCCAGAATAAACACAACGCGAGTTGGTAGAAAAGAGCCAGATGAATGGGGATACTTGGTCATGAAAATTCATGCTCATGGGATCTGGGAGCATTCTCCCTGCAGGCCTTCTTCATCACTATATAGTTTAGGAAATTTAGCTTTGTGTCTCAGTATTTAAATACTAGTATTGTCCTTTTGTTTTAGCTAATAGGATAAAATATTTTAACTTGGGAATGGGGAATTTAAATTTAAATTATCCTTCTTACGAAATACATTTTCCATGAATTACAGACTTTGGAAACAAAATCATGACTATTCACTTCTTTTGTGCTATATTTGGCTTTTCTCTTGCTGTCCACTAGATGGCGCGATGGGACCACTCTAGATCCCGTTAGTTCGGCGGCAACTCTCCGCACAGATTTAAAGCGAGGAAACTATTTTTATTTTGGTTCCATCTAATTTTTTGTTCAGAAAAGAAAGGTAAGTAATTTATGCACAACTTTTTAAGGACTCTCTCTGGTACATAAAGGGAGAATCACCATTGCCCTGTCTGAAGGTATGAGCCCCAGGTGTTTCCCTCTTGTCTTTGAGGAACAGTTGCTGGTACCAATAAGTAACGCGTGGAAGCTTACCCCGAGCCAGGTGCTTACTCTGTACAGGGAGACTAGGTGTTGTTGTTTCCATTTTATTAATTTAAAAAACTAAAAGAAAAAATCATTTTGTTGCATGGACATTTTGTAGGTAAGAGCTGTGATACGAGAATTTTAAATGTGACGACATGGGCCAAAGGAAGAATCCGGCTGAGGGAGAGAACCTAGGGGAGCTGGCCTCCAGAAAGAGAAATCTTTTGGGGGCCCAGGTTTTCGTTCCTGGCACTGACAGCTACTGGGGCTGAGCTATATGCTTCTTTCACAAAGAAGCAGGAAACATCTGGAGAAATGAATGGGCACAGAGCCTGGCCCAGAAATGAAAAGCAGAAGCCGTGGGGCAGAGGAGCCGTGGGCGATTACAATAGCCAGAAGCAAAGGGCTTCCCTTCCAGCCGGATCGCGGTCCTAACGGCAGCCCTAGGGCTCTGGGTTCAGTGCCTACCGGGTGCCAGGCAAGGTCCTAGGTGCCTTCAACATGGTTTAATCCTCAGTTGCTCCACTGAGACAGAGGTGTCGTGAGGGTGGGAAGACGCCCAAGGCAATTCCCTCGAGTCATTAAGATTGTTTACACAGCCACACCTCCAGGGCCAATTTTCTACTCAGACAAGCGGAGGCTAAAACAGAAATATAGGCCATGGTTCTTACCTCTGTAGAACTTGCGATAAAAATACTTCCATCGCTGAATTCTACAAACTAGTCCCAGAAGAGACACGGTTTTTTCAGCGAGAGTATTCCAGCTTCGGAGGCTTTTGCTGCCAGCCAGGATCTACAGAGACTCCAAATGGATCTCCATCGTGCATTGGATTCAAGAGAGAAAAGCCTTTGACACATGGACAGAAATCAACTTCATCCAGATGGAAGTCTGTAAAGACAGTCCTAAAACTGTCTTCCCCTGAGATTTAGCTAAGTCATGGCTAATTGAGCACACAACTTGGAGAAAAATTAACTATCAAAGGGAAGTTTCTCTAGGTGTTTTATTTATGTATTCGTCTGCTCAAGTACAACTGCTTCCTATTACAAAACCAAGCTAACCTTGGGCTTCATGATTTTAAAACATGTAAGTCCCATCATGGCATTTCTCTGCTCAAACCCTCCATGCTCGTCACTTCCGTAAAGCCAGCGTTCTCCCAAAGGCCTCTGCTCCCAAATCCCCGAGAGCCCTGGCCTCTCTGGGTCCCCATTACTTCTCTCTCTAACCTCATCTGGTTTCTTCTTTTCTTTGTCTTATTTATTCCTTTCTTTTTAAGGCACCAATTCTACAACTAAAGAAGCTTGCTCCTTGCAGCTCCCCTAGCCCCCCACCTATTTCTGTTTCTCCATCAGGAGTCAGCAAATACAACCTGTAAGTGGCCCAAATGCCCGTTTGTGAGTTAAATTTTATCCCTTGGCGCTCCTTGCTCCTAAATATATATTTCTTTAGAATAACTACAGTACAATTATCAATTTCATGACTTGACTTTGATATAACACATTTACCCAACCTACATACTCCCTGTGTTTTTACAGCTAACAAACTAAGAATAATTTAAAAAAAGATTTTATGTATTTATTTTTGGAGAGAGGGGAAGGGAGGGAGAAAAAGAGGAAGACAAACATTTTTATTCTTATATTTATATTCTTATGTGTGAGAGAAACATTGGTCTGTTGCTTCTCACACACACCCCAACTGGGGGCCTGGCCCACAACCTAGCCACGTACCCTGACCGGGAATTGAATGGGAGACCTTTCACTTTGCAGGACGATGCCCAACCAACTGAGCCCCATCAGAGAGGGCAAACCAAGAATAATTTTTATATTTTAACTAATTAAAAATATTAAAAGAATATTTTGTCACATATGAAAAGTCTGGAAATTCAAATGCCATAAATAAAGTTTTATTGGAACAGAGCCACATCCATTTGTTTGCCTAGAGTCTATGGCTGGTTTTGAGCTACAACAGCAGAGCCGAGTAATCGTGACAAGATTGTACAGCCTGCAAAGCCTAAAATACTTACTATCTGGCCCTTTACAGGAAAAGTTTGCCAGTCCCCAAGTTAGACCAATGTTATATCACTGTTTTCCACATCTCTCATATTCTGATAACCCTCAAACGCTCAGTTCCAATCCAACCCTTCAGTAAACCTCTATCAAATTCAGCCAAAATCAGGACCACAGCTTTGGTCTTGTTTCCCTGTCTAAAATAATCAAATGAATTCACTAAATATTTATCGACTTCCTGCTATGAGCCAGGCATAATTATAGGTACTTAGGATAGAAAAACAAACGAGGTGCACTCCCAGCCTTTTGTAAATTCCTAATCTAATAGACAAGATAAGAAAAAAAAAAAGTGCAATAGAGAGTGAGGTGGTAATAGTGATATTTACACAAGATTTTACATAAACTGGAGGGACATCTAATTTAGCCCGGGGTGGGGGAAGACACTGGAAATATTTAGTGAGTGAAGTCTGAGCAGAGTCTTGAAAAAAGCAAGTGAGAGAAACAGGAATGGCAAATGTGCCCCGGGGTGTGGGGAACCGCAGGAAGGAGGGGGCAGAGATGTACGCTCCCGGGTACTAGTAAACTCTGTGGTGGGGCTGGGCCAGCTGCAGTAGGTTCGTAAAATTCTAGGAGCAGATGTAAAGGCCACGCAGTTCATTCCCGCAATTGCCGATGTAACAACAGAAACCCAGGGCCATGAAGTGACTTTGCTGCAGGTCTAAGCTTTCGGAGTTAGAATGGAAATTGCGGTGTCCTGACTCTCGCTGACGTGAGTACTCTTTATCATGTTTTGGGCCCCTGTTGGTGAATATCTAAAACCCTATTTTCTGGCTCTGAAATAAAACCCAAAATGAAACCAGCATATTATAAAAAATACAGGGATTCAGTAGACTACAGTTCCAAGCCTATTTCTACAACTAGTAGTAGATAGCCTTGAGCAAGTCACTGCTTTTCTCAGGGTCTCCGTTTCTTTATGTGGAAAAGAGCTGGTCTAGATCTTCTTTACTATTCTCCCTTGCTCTATAATTATTCTATAAATATATTTCTATTTCTAAAAAACAAAGCAAAACAGTTATGATGTGGTCTTTGGTTAAATTGTGCCCTGCTTTTCATTTCCACAAGAAATGAAACAAAGGTCATGAGACTTTCTATTTACTTATAACCTCAATTAACTAATTAGTTAATGTGCAACTGCAATGTGCAATAGGACAGTAAGGAGAAGGGGAGTCAGCGTGACCGGAGAGGCCTTAGAGGAGGTGAAATCTGAGTTGTCCTCTGTAAGAAGTGAGGACTCAGCCAGGAAGACAGGAGGTGATCCAGGAAGAAGGACACATGAACAGGGTGTAGGAGTCCTGGCTACACAGCGGCCTTGGGGGACCCAGGCTGCTGGGACGGGGTCTGGAGGGGAAGCATGGGAGGCAGGGGGAGCCCGGATGGAGGTGATGGCTGTCATGCGAGGCTACCATGCAGAGTTCATGCAGGAGCTGGGGGGCGGCGGAAGGTGTAGGACATTGATTGGGTCAGCAGGGCGGATGTCCACGCAGGAGCCTGTTTCATTAAGCCCAGAGGAAGTTCTGAGAGTTCAAACTCAGGAAAACATGTTCTTAGTTGTACATCCTTCTTATGTTTCAATTAGGTGTTTCGTAATTACACCACTGAACTCCCAGAGCTGTACATGGTAACGCACAAAACACTGCAGACCCATACCATGATTATGTTGGAATCGATGGGTTTTCTCCAAGAATTAATTTAAAAATCTGATGACTCTATAAACACTTCCCTTAGTTCTTAGGAGCTAACAGTTGAGAGTTTTTCTCAGTGTCTCCCATGTAGCCTGCTCCTTCCTCTCTCATTTTGTGTCTCAGTTTCTAGCTTCGTGATCATTGGACTTGGTCTTACATTTCTTTTATTTTAACATAATAAACTACTTCAAATGCTTCTGGAAGTGAGTGGGTTATAAATAAGTTATTATTGAAGTTTCTCTACATACATGTTCTCCGATGTCTCATTATAATAACAGCAAAACAGCTCATCACACGCGCAGCCATTTTGGCAGAAGTTGTTTGTAAACCCATCTTATCAAATCTAATTCAAGTTAATTTGCATTTACATCACATTTTAAGAATTAAAGATGTGGGTTTTTTTGGTCAATGTACATTATTTTATCTGAGTCACAAAACCCCTGACAGTGAGCCTTCCAGTACTTAGCCTTTGACCTGGATTGAGTCTCTGTAAATGCTTTTCGGAAGAACAAAAGATCCACGTACGTCCGAAATAACAGTTCTGGGAGCAAGAATACACACTCGTCGTCACTCCCACTCCACCCAGGAGGAAGCGGTGGCGGATGGGGTCAATAGGACCATCTCAGGAGAGCCAATGGCTCGTATTTCTTCGCAGCCCCGCTGTCGTTAAACAGTTTCACTTTGTCACCTTGAAAGTGGCCACTGTGGGAGCATTTACGCCAAAGAAATCAGCAAATGCTCTAAGTCAGCACCTTTTTCCCTCCATCGCTCCAGAGCCAGGTTTTTAAACATTTGCCAGCACACCACTGAAATAAGGATTCAGACTTCCTCAGTTAATAACTAGGCTGAGGTTAAATTGCTGGCTAAGAGGTCAAGCCCAGGCTCTTGGCTCTAAGACCAGAGACCATGAGGGAAACTGATGAGTCAAGAACGAAACAGCAGGCCAGTTTCTGACTCTGCTGCGTAGCTTGGAGGAATGTGGGAAGTGTGAGTGACGGCCTGCAGAGCAAGGCTGCAGGTGAGCAGGTCAGAGGCAGGGGGCAGCCCCAACTCCTCATCTGTCTTATGCGCAGGATGGAAGGAACCCGGCCGGCCTGAATCTCAGAGCCACAGTGTGGAGCACACCCATAACCCAAACACAGCGAGACGCCGAGTGAGACGTTTCTGGTTCGTCATGGAGATTCCTGGATACTGCAGATGGGAAGTGCTAAAAAAATTTCTTTTGCTTCCACAGGAGGGAAAGAATTGTGCAGGCTGAATTCCAACAGGCATACCCAAGTAACTAAATAATTTTCAATAAAGAAAAACCTTCTGAAAAGGTTCTTGACCAATGTACTTTCACCTGGATTACACAGAAATGCAGGCGGACCTAGTGCAAAAATTGTCACGTGTTAAAACATGAGTATTTAATATTCCAAGGGCCAGAAGTGTTTAGAAGAGTCCACTGCATTCTGTAGATCCAATTTCATCTTTATCAGCCCAGCAGATAGTCTGTTATTCTAGTAATCTCTTTACTTCCAAGAGAAATGTATTCAATACAATACGAGTACACCTCTATGGGATACTGTCCACTGCTCCCAACATTTCTTCTTCTTTTTTTGCTGTAAATCTGCAAGGTCAATAAGGTGTTGTTATATTGCTTTACACCATTTGCCCACCCAGGATT